>WBNM01043318.1:105211-165491 GCA_013399055.1 Ramphastos sulfuratus | reverse complement strand
ATTGGACATGAGGAACATTTTCTGCCCCATCAGGGTTGTCAAGGCCTCGCCCAAACTGCCCAGTGCCATGGAGGGGTTTCAAAGCTGTGGAGATGTGGTGGTGAGGGCCATGGTTTGGTGGTGCCCTGGCAGTGCTGGGTTAATGCTTGGGCTCTGTGAGCTTGAAGGTCTTTTCCAGCCAAACCACTCCGTGATCCCATGTCTCTCTGTTACCTGTTGGCCTCTGACTTCACAGCGTGCAGGAAGCTATTTTAAACATTTCAGCATCACCTTGCACTTCTAACCATGTCCTTTCCTTCTCTTTCAGTGTTCCCAGGAGAGATCATGGATGAGAAGCTCTCTTACAAAGAGTTCCTGGACCGCCACGACTCCTGGACGATGGACGACAGGGACCTGTGCTTTGAGTCCCAGCCTGTCTTCAAACCCGTGGAGATGGCTGGTATGGCTGTGCCCAGAGCTCTGCCATCAGCTCTGCTCTCCCTGCTGTAATATGACAGAGTCCTTCCCTCTGGCCCCCAGGGTGGCTTTGTCCTGCTGCCTGCTTCTCATGCCTCAGATCTTTAGGATGTGTTACTCTGCCTCCCTACCACGTGTAAGATGCTGACAGCAGAGCTCACGGAGCACATCCAGCCCTGACGTGCCCTGAAGCTCTGTCTGGAGCTTCAGAATGGAGCAAGGCTGGATTGTGAGGGCTCAGAGAGCCTGGTGGGCAGCTCTGTCCCTGGCTCAGCTCACCTGGTGGCAGCAGCTTCTGGGTCAGCCCACAGATTAGCTGCTTTTGAGCAGAATCAGAGAAGCACAGAATGGTTTGAATTGAGAGAGACCTTCAAGCTCACAGAGTCCAGCCATGAACCCAGCACTACCAGGTCACCACCAAACCATGGCCACCAGCACTGCCTCTCTGCAGGTCTGAAACACCTCCAGGGATGGGGATTCAACCTCCCTGGGCAGCCTGTTCCAGGCTCTGAGAACCCTTTCAGAGCCTGAAGTAGTTTCTTCCAATGTCCAACCTAAACCTTCCCTGGGGCAACTTGAGGCACTTTCCTCTTGTCCTCTCACTTGTTCCTTGGAAGACCAACCTCCACCTGGCTCCAGCCTCCTTTCAGAGTTGTAGAGAGCCAGAAAGTCTCCCTTCAGCCTTCTTTTCTCCAGACTGAACAATCCCAGCTGCTCCTCCCCTGCCCCGCTCTCCAGACCCCTCACCAGCTACATTGCCCTTCTCTGGCTACGCTTCAGCCCCTCAATGTCCTTCGTGGAGTGAGGACCCCAAACTGAGCCCACAGTTTGAGGTGTGGCCTCACTAGTGCCCACTCCAGGGGAACAATCCCTGCCCCACAGCACTGCCAGCAGCTCTGTGCCTTTCAGTGCAAACCACCCCAAAGCTGTTGCCAGCTCAGCAGCTTCCCCAGCTCTCCAAAGCTCCAGGTCCAGCTGTCACGTAGCCACCCCTGCAATGCAGGTTGGTGAGCTCCAGAGGCAGGCTGGGGAGCTGCTGACTCTCCTGAAAATTAGATGAACCTTGTGTAAGCTGTCCCTGCAGAGGGACACCCTTCCACCCAACCTCTTCCACCTCATTTTCTCTCTAAAAAAGCTTTTGAGAACTGACCTGCTGACTCCTGCAGGGGCCCAGCAGTGTTGTGCTGCCCAGGTTGTGGCAGGCAATAAAGCTGGGGCAGATGCTGGCTGAAAGAGGAGAAGACTCTTTGGTTAAAGCATTTTTGAGCCTCAGAGAGCTGCTGGGTGATGTTCTTGCAGTCTGAATCTCACCATCACTGGGAGGTTCTGTGTTGTTACAAGGGTAGGAAATGGTTCATGGGACAAGTGGAAGGAAGGAGCCACTGGTTTCTGAAACAGTTGTTGAGGGTTTCCCTCCTATTGCTTTCTGAGGTTGGTGGAGTTGTGCTCCACAGCCAGCTGACAACCTTGGTGGCTGTGAGGAATTTCCATACCTGGAGCTGGTCTTCTTTTGGCCTGACTGATGTCACTCTGTGGGTTATCTACTGGGTGAAACCACATTTCTTGGAATCATGGAGTGGTTTGGGTTGAAGGAACCTTCAAAGCTCATTCAGTGTGACCCCTCTGCAGTCAGCAGGGACATGTGCAACTAAAGCAGCTGCTCAGAGCCCCAAACAACCTGACCTGCGATGGTTCCAGGCATGGGGCATCTCTCACCTCTCTTGCAACCTGGGTCAGGCTTCCACCACCCTCAGTGTCAAACATTTCACCCTCCTCTCCAGTCTCAATGTCCTTTGTTTAGTTCAAACCATCACCCCTTGTCCTACCACAACAGGCTTCAGTTAGGAAGGCCTCTGAGCAACCTTGGGCTTGAATTCGGAAGGTGTTTTCCCCTGGTAAATAATCTGGGAAGCAGCTTTCCCTTGGCAGTCTGATGGTGATGTCAAGTGCAGCTTCATGGAGTCCTGGACTTGTTTGGGTTGGAAAAGCCCTCTAAGATCATCTAGTCCAACCCTTCAACCCAACCCCACCACAACCATTAAACCATGTCCCCAAGTGCCATGGCCACACAGTTTGTGCACACCCCCAGGCACAGTGACTCCATCTTGGTTTTTAAGCAGCCTTGCTCTGCACCCTGGCCTCCACATGTGGTGACACTGACCTTGTTCTTCTCTCCTTCCAGACCCCTTCAGCATGCACAGAGGGGAGAACCTGCCTGATTTATCTTTTCCTACTGACATGAAGAACATGCCCATGTTCACAGACCATGTTGATGCTTCCAGAGATGTCCACAGTGAGTTCCTCCTCAGCAGGAGGATGTGGTGCTGAGGGACACAGTTTAGCAGCACACTGGGTAGTGGTGGGTTGGTGGTTGGACTCAATGATCTTAAAGGGCTTTCTCAGCCTCACTGATTCTGTGACACAGACCTAGGTCCAGAGGAGGCCAGGAAAGGAGTCAGAGGTCTGGAGTACCTCTTCTATGAAGAAAGGCTGAGAGAGTCTGGGTTGTTCACCCTGGAGAAGAGAAGGCTTCAGGGACACCTTCTGGTGACCTTTCAGTGCTTCAAGGGGCTGATCAGAAAGCTGGGGACAGACTTTTGAGCAGGGCCTGTTGTGACAGGACAAGGGAGGGTGGATGGAACTGAAAGAGGGAGATTCGGACTGGAGGGAAGGAAGAAATGTTTGACACTGAGGGTGGTGAGAGTCTTGCCCAGGCTGCCCAGAGAAGTGGGAGATGCTTGTGCCTGGAACCATTGCAGGTCAGGTTGTTTGGGGCTCAGAGCAGCCTGCTGCAGTTGCAGATGTCCCTGCTGACTGCAAGGGGTTGGTCTGGACAAGCTTTGTAGGTTCCTTCCCAATGAAACCATTCCATGACTCCATGATTTGTCCCTGATAGTCAGCTTTGGGTGCTTTGCTCTGTTGACTTTCATGTGCTGAAGATGAAGCTGAGACATTCACAGGGGTGAAGCACTCAGGGGAGTTTGTGCCTAAAGCCATTCCAGTTGCCACTTCCAGGAAGGGTTTTTTGATGGCTGTTTAGGCAGAAGAGGATGGAGAGAAGTTGATCTGAAGCAGGAATTACCAATGGCTCCTGTCTTTATGGCTAGAAACCAGATAGATATCAACCTACTCCACAAAGAGGCCTTCAGTAATGTGACTCTTGGAGTTTAAGTGGCTATTAAGAGGAATTGATGGCAGCAGAAGCAGAAAGGAGAAGAGCAATAATTTGCCTGTGTTTCTTGTCTTAGACCTCGTTCAAAATGATGCCTCCACACCTAATCACCATGCAGTGTGCAGAGGGGAGCTGAGGGAGTCACTCACAGCCCTGATCTCAGCAGCTTCTGAGCAGAACAGGATGGGTTGTGTTCCACACCTTCAGAGTCATTGGGGCAGCTGTGGTGGTTAACAAATGGCTTTTTGTTTCCTTAGCACCACATGGACCTATGGTGGTACCTGAGCAACCTTTCTTGGGGCCTCTGTATTCTCCTGCAGAGGCTTTAGACCCTTCAGCCTTTGTTGGCCTGGATTCAACTGCAGAATTTCTGCAGGACAGAGCAGGTAAGAAAGGGAGGTTCTGCTGTGGCTGGCTGAGGGGGTGCAGCCAGAAAAGCTGAGTGTGCTGCTCTTCAAGAATCCCAGCCTGGTGGGGTTAGAAGGGACCTCCAACCCCTCTCTGCACCCACAGCAGCTTGCCCAGGATTACAGTGGCTAAGTGGGGTTGGATTCTCTCCAGGGAAGGAGACTGCACAACCTCACTGGGCAGCCTAGGCCAAAGAAGTTTCTCCTCCTCTTCAGATGGAACTTCCTGGGTTCCAGTTTGTGCCCATTGCCCCTTGTCCTGTCCCTGGGTGCCACTTTCCTGTCTCTGGGCCATAGCCTCTTAGCCCCTACACTTTAGCTCTTACTGAGTAGTGAGAAGATCAGTCCTGGTTTGGGGGGAGTTGATGCATAAAATGAGTCAAGATTAGGAAGTATCCATCAGCAATGACAGTTTCTGGTTCAGTGTGAATGTTCTGAAGGTATCAGGAGATCAGGAGCTGAGGTTAGGAGACCTCTGGACATCATCTTGTCCAGCCCTCTTGCTCAGACAGGGACACCCAAAACCAGCTGCTCAGAAAAACTGAGGGAAGAAGCTGCTCTGTTGAGTGCTGGGGTCAGTGGTGGTTATTACTCTTCACTGGCAATAGTCACAGAAGAATCTGATGTTCTGGTACTGTCCTTGATGGGAACTGAGAAGTTACCTGGGAAGGAACTCACAAAAGAGCAGAATCAGCTGAAAAACTCAGCAGTGTCAGCAGCAGGACTAAATGTGTTTGTTCTCTGTAGTGCCTGAAGAACATTGGATGGGAGCTCAGCATGACATGAAGGGACCAGATGCCTCTTTCTTTGTTGAGCCACCAGGTAAAAGCTGTTTTGACTTGATCTGCAGGAGCTGTCTGTGGAGGGTTTGTGAGCAGCAGATGCAGAGCTTCTCTCCTTCTCTGCCTTTTCAAGGCATGCCAGGCTGTGATGGAGCAAAGTGGGACCTGACCAAGTAAAGCACCATTCCTGGTGCTCAGCTCAGAGCAGAGATGTGTCTTCTGCAGAGATGTTCTTTAAGGCATTTCTTGGCTTAGTGCTGCAGAGGGTGGTTACAGACTCCCTGCTTCTGATGTAGGGCTACAGACCATCAGGACATAACCAGTGCCATGGCCTTCTGGGCACCTGTGATGCAGCAGGCCTGAGGGCAGGTCCCTTCCGTGGGTGTTGTGGTATTGAGTTAGCAGATGTGTGCAAAAAAAAAACCTTCAGCAACAAGCTGTGTGGGTTCCAGACTGTGTCAGTGTTCTCTGTCTCTCCACTATGGTGAAGGTCCCTGAGCTCCCAAAAGAAAGAACACTGGTCCTAGGTAGAAGGTGTTTCTGGAGCCAGTGGCTCTGCCTGGGGCTCAGGGTGGAACTGGGCTGTTTGGATTGTTCCTCAGGTGTCCCACAGCAGCTGCTTCTCTCAAGGTTCCACTCTCAAGGTTCCACTCTCAAGGTTCTACTCTCAAGGTTCCACTCCACTCACTCTAAAGGTTCCACCAGCTCCCAGTGGAACTGGGCTGTTTGGGTTGTTCCTCAGGTGTCCCACAGCAGCTGCTTCTCTCAAGGTTCCACTCTCAAGGTTCCACTCTCAAGGTTCTACTCTCAAGGTTCCACTCCACTCACTCTAAAGGTTCCACCAGCTCCCAGTGGAACTGGGCTGTTTGGATTGTTCCTCAGGTGTCCCACAGCAGCTGCTTCTCTCAAGCTTCCACTCTAATGGACAGTTAGAAACTGCCAGTACACCCCAGGTCTCTTTGGGTGTGATCTGACTGGGATGCTAAGTGGTGGAGCTGACTCCCCAGGGCTGCTGCTGTAGGCAGCACCTTGAGAGGATGATTAAGGTGCTCCAGAACACAAAGCTGGGACCTTTCTGAGCCTTAACCAGCCTTGGTTTTGTACCCTCAGTGCCCCCAACAGTGACCGAAGCAACCAAGCCAAGTTTCCCAGAAAGCCCTGTGGCAGTGGCTCCTGCTTCTGTCCCTCCAGCAGTGACAGTGTCCCCAGGAGAGCCTGCAACTGCTGATGGACCAAAAGGTGTAGCATCAGGTAAAGTTCCTCCAGCCTAAAGATGGGGCTGGGTTCAGGCCCTTGGTGAGCAAGTTGCAGTGGTGGAAGGACAGAGGATGGCCTCTTCTAGAGGAATCCCAGCATGGTGGGGCTGGGGGGGAAGCTCTGGAGACCATCCAGTTCAACCCCCTGCTAAAGCAGAGGCACCCACAGCAGCTTGCCCAGGATCACAATGGCCAGGGGAGATTGGAATCTCTCCAGACAAGGAGACTGCACAGTCTCTCTGGGCAGCCTGCTCCAGGGCTCCAGCACACTCACACCAAACAAGTTTCTCCTCTTGTTCAAATGGAACCTCCTGGGTTCCAGTCTGTGCCCATTGCCCCTTGTCTTGTCCCTGAGCACCACTGACAAGAGTCTGGCCCCATCCTCTTGCCCCTAACCCTTTAGCTCTTGCTGAGCATTGATCAGGCCCCCTCTGGGACTGCTCTTCTCCAGGCTCAGCAGCCCCAGGGCTCTCAGCCTTTGCTCCTCACAGAGGTGATCCAGGCCTCTCGGTATCTTCCCAGCCTCCACTGGAGTCTCTCCAGCAGTTCCCTGTCTCTCTTGAACTGGGGAGCCCAGCACTGGATCTCAGAGATGTTTTCCAGCCTTGCTGATTCCATGCTAAGCACCCCCTGCCAGCTGCCTGCATTCTGTGCCTTGGGCTGACCTCTCTGATCTGTGTGTCTGGCAGCTGCAGCCTGTGTCCCCGACTCGGATGTCATGTCCACGTCTGCAGACCAAGCTGGGCCCACCCTCACAGGGGACAGCAAGCCTTCTCCATGCCTGGATGCTGGACCTGCAGCAGCAACCAACCCTTTTCAGGCAGTGGGTGTTGGTTCTACTCCTCCATCAGAAGCCAAGGCTCCTCCTGCTCTCCAGGCTGCAACTTCCTCAGTGCCAGATGCTGGCTTCACCCCAGCAGCAGATGCTGCATCCCAGTGTGCTGCAGATGTGGCCTTTGCCCCAGCAGAAGATGCAGGCTTTGCCCCAGCAGCAGATGTGGGATCTCACCACAATATGGATTTGGGATTTGCCCCAGGATCAGATGTGAGATCTCACCATGATATGGACTTGGGGTTTGCCCTGGCAGCAGATGTGGGATCTCACCATGGTACGGATTTGGAGTTTGCCCCAGCAGAAGATGCAAGGTTTAGCCCAGCAGCAGATATGGGACCTCACCATGGTGTGGATTTGGAGTTTGCCCCAGCAGAAGATGCAAGGTTTAGCCCAGCAGCAGATATGGGACCTTACCATGGTGTGGATTTGGAGTTTGCCCCAGCAGAAGATGCAAGGTTTAGCCCAGCAGCAGATATGGGACCTCACCATGGTATGGATTTGGGGTTTGCCCCAGCAGAAGATGAAAGGTATAGCCCAGCAGCAGATATGGGACCTCACCATGGTATGGATTTGGGGTTTGCCCCAGCAGAAGATGCAAGGTGTAGCCCAGCAGCAGATGTGGGACCTCACCATGGTATGGACTTGGGATTTGCCCAAGGATCAGATGTGGAATCTCACCACGGTGTAGATTTGGAGTTTGCCCCAGCAGCAGATACTAAATCTCACCATGCTGTGGATTCTGAGCTGGCCTCTGCAGCAGAAGTCAACCATCATCATGCTCTAGATTCTGGGTTTCCCCCTGTAGCAGAAGCCAAGCCTCTTCCTGTTGTGGATTCTGGGTTTGCCCTTGCAGAAGCCAAGTCCTCCTCTGCAGCTGACACCAGGGTGGCTGCATCTGAGGAGCTGATGACATCTGAGTCTCCTCTTGAGCAAAAGAAGTCACCCTTGGGCAAGCCTCCTGCAGGTGAGTGTGGAGCCTGGAAGGCTTTGCTCAGACATGGTAGACATGGCACATGGCGTGGTGTAGCTCTAACAGCAACACTCTTGGAAGCACCTCCTGACGGCTACAAAGATGGGCAGTTGGCATGAGACTGGCAAATAAAGAGCTTGGGTTTGTAGCAGTCAAGATTAGAGAATCACAGAAGTGTTTGAGTTGGAAGAGACCTTTGGGGTCATGGAGTCCAACCCTTAGCCCGGCACTGCCAGGTCACCACCAACCCATGGCCCTCAGCACCACATCTGCACAGCTTTGAAACCTCTCCAGGGCTGGGGACTCCACCACTGCCTGGGCAGCCTTTTTCTCCTTGTGTTCAGGTGGAGCCTCCTGGGCTCCAGTCTGTACCCTGAAGCTGGAGTGAGATCTTTTCTTTAATACCTTCTAATGCTCTCCAGTTTAGTGAAGGAGATGGTTCCAAAAGAGAAGTCTGAACCAAAACCCCTCCTGGAATGGAGGAGCTAAGCAGCAGAGGTGGGTGAAGGAAGCAGAGAAGGGCAGACAGTGCAGGAGGGACAGGCTTTAGCAGGACACTTGGCTTTCAAGAGGGGAGAGCTGGTAGGTGACCCTCAAAAGCTGATTGTCACTGTTTGGAAGGTGAGGGAAACCTTTTGTCTGCTGTTGAAGGTTGGAATTAGATGGGGAAGTGCTTTTGGTCTTGATGAATCTGATCTCAATTAACTGTAATATTAATTTTATTCTTTATGTTCCATTTGCAGAGTCAACTGCAAATGTGGAACAGGAACACAAAGCCCCAGAAGCTTCTGTTGATCTATTAGAAAAAGCTAAAGACAGCAAACCACCTCCTAGCCAACATGAGGAGCATCTTCCAGAGCAGACCAACCATCTCTCAGAGCCAGCAGGTGAGAAATACAAACCAGAGAGTCCAACAGGAGCCAGCACCTTGCTGTCAGCCAGCTCTGCCCCACCACCCAAAGTTCTTCCTGACAGACACTTCTCCTGGCCTGAGCAAAGGCAGAGTTAGACTGGAGATTAGGAAGAAATTCTTTACAGTGAGAGTGGTGAGACACTGGCACAGGTTGCCCAGGGAGGTTGGGGATGTCCCCTCCCTGGAGGTGTTCAAGGCCAGGCTGCGTGGATGGGAGGGGTCCCTGCCCATGGCACAGGGCTTGGAACTGGATGATCTTTAAGGTCTCTTCCAATCCAAACCATTCTGTTAATCTCTGAAAGGTTTGATTTCAAGGTGATGAGGGTGTGCTGCCCTGGGGGCTGTTAGACACAGACCATGGTATTAACCCTTGAAATGACCATCACAGAGCCCATCCTTGTCTTCCTTTCCCAGTGCCAGTGCCTGTTTAGTTTGTGTTTCTGTCTAGTATGTAAATAAACTTAGTTGCATAAAGAATCATGAAAACATTGAGGTTGGAAAAGACCTCCAAGATCATTGAGTCCAACTGTTCCAATCCCCCTGCCATGGGCAGGGACACTCCCTACTAGACCAGGTTGTTCAAGGCCTTATCCAACTTGGCTTTCAATACTGCCAGGCTTGGAGCCTCCACAACTTCTCTGGGCAACCTGTTCCAGTGCCTCACCACCCTCCTGGGCAAGAATTTCTTCCTAAGGTCTCCCTGGAGCCTTCTTCAGGCTGAACAGCTCCAACTCTCTCAATCTGTCCCTATAGGTGAGGTGCTCCAGCCCTCTGATCATCTTCATGGCCTTCTCAGGGCCTTCTCTAATAAGTCCACAGGTAGCAGATTCCTATTTCCAACAAACTTTATCCCTGCTGAAGACAAAATGGAGCTTCAACCCTTCCCAACAGCTTGCTTCTGAACTGCAGTTTCCTGGTTTCCCAAGAACTGAAGCATTCTGTTCACATTTCAGCTCCAGCAGAAGCAAAAGAAGCTGCTGCACTAGAAAACAAAGCCCCCCCTGCAGAAAAACCTGCTCCTGCTGTGGATGTCCCTGCTGCAGAGCCACAGAAGGCAGAGGCTGGACACAACCACATCCCACACACAGAACCTCAGCAGGAGAAAGGCCTGCAGGAGCCCACAGGTAGGACAGACCCACCAGTTCCCTCTGGGGATGGAAATGTTCTCTGTGAGCTCTTGCCCTGTTCCTCCTGGCTGTGTTGCCACCTGAGGAAGCACCAGCCCTTCCTGCTTTGCATTCACTGGGGGGTTCTGCTTCTGCTGTGCCCCTAACCCCTGCCCCTTTGCAGTGCTCCTCTTCCTCTCCATCTTCACTGCTCTAAAAGGTCCAACATGGCTCTTCCCAGGCCTTTGGGACTGGCTCATTTTTCCTGCTGTAGAGCTTCATTCTCACCTCTTTTTTGCTTCTTAGCATTTTATTTTGGTGTTAAAAAGGACCATTAATTCCCACTGCAGTATTCCTGGTGAGGAACCTCCTTCCTGATGGAGTGTTGCCATTCCCAGAGGAAAATGTCACTCCCTGCTCCACTAACTCAGCCTCTCCCAGGAGCTGTTCCTGCTGCTGACACCTCTGGTTGGGGGCTGCGGGTGGGCCAGGGCTGGCAAAGCTCTGCTGGTGTCCTCAGAGGGGTGGCTCTGGTGCTGCTGGGGGTGGGGCACGGCAAACGATCCTGCTGCAGAGGTGCTGCCTCCTGCTGCTCCCACCCTGGTGCTGGGGGAACCTGGGCTCTTCTGCTCCCTCCTTCCCTGCTCCTTCTCCCTTCCCTAGGCTTCATCTTTCCACTAAAAACTTCTGTTCCCGCATTTTGGAAGGATGCCAGCTGGAGATATAAAAAGAGCTGGATCTGTTCTCTTCTCTTGCTGAGACAAAACGGATCCTTCATGCATTTTTAAGCCCTGGTGGTGTGTCCTCACAGGAACTGGTGCTTTGTGGTGGGCTGAGAGCATATCCCAGGCAGGAATTAGGGAATTTTAACCAGCTGTGATGACTTTATCGCTGGGGTTTGTGTGCCAGGGTCTATCCCAGCCCTGCGGAGGCAGCTGTAGAGTTGGTGTGGTGGCAGTGCTGGTAAATCCTGCCTGTGTGAGTGGTGTGGAGAGCTTCAGATGGCTAAGATCAGAGGGATCTGTAGATTGTTTGTTTGTTTGCTTACCAAGCCCACAGTCTCCTCGATGTTTGAGCAGCCTTCCTGTATTCCAGGTCTGCCCACTGCACAAATAAAGCAACCTAACAAAGCGAGTGCCCGCGGGCTTGGCAGAGCAGATCCTGCCCCACTGCCTATTGCAGATGGCCCAGAGGAAGCTCCAGTAGGTGTCCCCCGGCAGAAGAGTGCTGAGCCCGCAGCAGAGCCCTGTGCTGCCGCGGGGCTGGGATGTGTGGCTGCAGCTCCTCGCAGGCTCTCGCACACAAAGCAGCCGCCCGGCACGGGGTCGGAGCTGGCCGAGAGCTGCAGAGACCTGCCAAGGGACAGCTGGGCTCTGGAAGGGTCTCTGGCCGTTGTGAAGAAGAAGAAGAAGAAACCAAAACAAAGGAGAAACCAGCTGCCAAGAACAATGGAGTTCTGGGATGGAAATGCAGCAGGCTCAAGAGCTTCCAGAGCTTCTCCGCTGGCTGTCCCCTACCCCCTGGCGCCAGCCGAGGCTGGCAGAGAGCAGGCAACTCCCTCGGGAAGCAGAGCTTGGGAGATGCCAAAGGATGCTAAAATAACTGGCAGTCAGATCCTGGAGCAGCAAAAGGCCACCTCAGTGCCAGCACCAACAGAGCAGCCCCCAACACCCAGTGTGCCCTTAGAATCCCTTCTGGGTGCCAGAAATGGGGACGTGCAGAGAACAGGAGAAAGGAGAGGGGACAGTTTGATGTTGCGATCAAATGGCAAAAGAGAAGAGGTTCCTCTGGAGCAGGTAGGCCAGAACAAGGTGGGAGAATCTGTGACAGCAAAGGGCCCAACCAAGCCCATGGGGAGAGAACTTCTTGGTCAGGAGAAACTGGAGCATAAGCAGCCAGAATGTGCTGAGCTGGCAGCATCAGCTCCAGAGGTGATCAACCTGAACAAAGCAGAAACTCCTCTGCAGACCAAACCTCCCAACTTGCTCCTTTCTGATGGAGGTAAGGAGGCCAAGCACACATCTCCCAGTGACACTGTGCACCCTGAGCCTCAGACTTCCAGTGGTTCACTGGAGGCAGCAGCAAAGAAAAGAGAGAGCTGTGGGAAGAGCAAAGGAGTTGAGAAAGAATCCTCCAAACAGCCCAGGGAGCTTCCTAAGGAGCCAAAGGCAGCTGAGAAACCTAAACCAGTGTCCCCTGATAGGTGCCTGGCTGTTGGCTATGGTACTTCAGAGGGAGCACTGAAGACCCCAGGGGATACTCCTGAAGTGCCTTGCACACCGTTGGCTTCACCAAACCCCAAGGAGATTCCTGCTTTGCAGAGCAGAAAGGCTGAGGGGTTCCCACTTCATCTGCCAGCCAAAGGCCCCACCTCTGCTGGGGCAGGGGACGAGGGGACAGGAGCAGATTCCTCTGACAAAGCCCCAGGGCCAGGATCTCCTGCCACTGAGCAGCAGCCTAGGAAAGATCCCAACCTTGCACAGGGCATGGACAGACCTAAAAAGAAGCGTGGGGAAGGGAAAGTCAAGAAGCTCAAAAGCTTCCCTGAGCAGATGGAGGGTGTCAGCAGGCTGAGTGATGGGGAGAGGGCAGAGGAGGCTGCCAGAGACACAACTTCCCCTGCCAGGGGCCGAAGTTCTGCTCGAGGGCATCCCTCAGGAAGTGATGCCCATCCTTACCCTGCAGACAAGCCAAAGAAGAGAGGTAGCGATGGGAGAAGTAAAAAAGGTGACAGAAGTTTTTTCCAGCAGCCCTTTCTGGAGGATAAGATGGACCCAGGTAGTTTTGCTGAGGTGGGTAAAGCTCAGGGAGTTGGTGCTAAAGGCAGGGAGAGGATCTGTGTCACTGCCCAGTGCTCTCAGGAGAACACCTCAGATGGAGCCAGTGTCCAAAGGCCAAGTGGAGGGGGCATGGGGGAGCCCAAGGAAAACGTTGGCAGAAGTGAAGTAGCTGGTGTGGGTGCTTCAGCCCAACTCTTCCAGCTGGAGAGCAGGAGAGGAGGGGAAAAGCATCTTGCTGAGGCTGACAGCAGCAGCCAAACAAAAGAGGTGGGTTGGGTTACTAAAGGCAAAGAGGCTGGAATGACCCCAGCAGGTGAATCAGTTGTGATGAAACCTGAAGTGACCCTGGTGACAGAGAAGCCTAGGAAGAGGTGCAGTGATGGGCAAAGGAAAATGCCTGAGAGGAGCCCTCTGGGGCAGGGAGCTGGCCTGGATGCTGGGCTGGGAACAAGCAGGCTTCCCAGCAACCAGGTGGCTGGAGACACAAGAGATGAGGGCTCTGGTTTGGGGAGGGAGCTTGGGCTGGAGAGTCAGAGAGATGTCACTAAAGAAGTGCTGAAAGAGCCTGAGGTACAGGGGCACACCAGAAGAAGTTTCTCTAATCAAGCAAATCTTTCAGATGGTAAAAGAAAGACATCAGAGGCAGAAATAGTCAGCACTAAAGAACCTTGGCCTAAGGGTAAGGAGCTAGACAGACCTGAGCCTCTCCCAGAGCATGGGACAGTCACAGCCATGGCCCAGGAGCCAGCTGTGGCTCAGGAGCCCACCAGGGACAAGCCTAAGAAAAAAAGTAGGGAAGTGAAAGGGAAAAAGGCAGAAAATACTGAGCAAGGTCCAGGTGCCAGCCCTGCAGCAGAGGAAAAGGTGGGAAGGAGTAAAGCTCAGCCTGGTGATAAAGGCAAAGAGCCTCACTGCAGCACTTCAGCGAGGCCCCTGGGTGACCTGGCTGCTGCCACTGAAGCTCAAGCTCCTGCTGTGCCTCTGGAGCCGGAGAAATCACAGGCAGGCAGCAGAGAGAAATGCAGAAGGTTGGAGGTGAGCTTGCCACAGCCACTTGTGGAGCAGAAGGCAGGTGCAGAGCTGTTTTCTCCTGGTGAGGTGGAGGTAACACAGAAAGTTGAAGCAGAAAGTCCCTCTGCTTGCAGCAGCAGGGGTGGCCTTGCTGCCCCAGAGCAGCCAGCAGGTGACACTTCGGCCGCAGTTCCTGAGAGCTCTAAAAAGAGGAGTCCCGATGGAAGCAGTAGAAAGGCTGCAGGCCCTGCAGAGCAGCCTGGTTTTCCAGAGCCAAAACCAAAGGGGAGTGAAGTGCAGTCCCCCAGGGGGGCTGGAGGGGACCACAGAGGGGCAGAAATGGGTGTGGTGGATGAAAACAGAAATGTGAAGAACTTTCCCCTTGGCCCTCAAATGCTTTGGAGTGATAAAGGAAGAGCCTTCGAGTCCCTTGCTCAGGCTGCAGGAGCTGGCCCTGCTAATGTGGGCCATGGTTCTTCAGGCTTCCTGAAGCAGACAGGTGAGAGTGCAAGAAGTGAGGACCTTCCCCATCCTCCTCCCCCTCCAGCAGCAGAGAAAAGCAGCACAGAGCCCAGATCTGGGGATGAGAAGGAGAAACAGATTCAGAAACCTTGTGAGCAGCCAATCAGTCTGGAACACAGAGAGCCTGGAGAAGAGGGTTCCAGGAAAGATGGACAAACCAAGAGAGCTGCTCCCCAGGCTGGCAGTGAGGCAGCTGAGCCACTGCCTTTGGATCATGCAGTGACAGAGGACACTGCATCAAAGAAGGGTGAAGGTCACCTCTGGCCAGTGGCAAAGGTGGATGAGAAAGAAATGAAAACTGCTGATAAAAAGCAAAACACTGACAAAGCTTCCCCAGACCTTCCTCAGAAGATGGCAGATCCCAAAACCAAAGCAGCTCCTGTAAGTGCCAAAAGGACAGAGAAACTGGAAGGCACCATCCCTCCTGGAGAGGGCACTGGGGACATCTCCCCAGGAGGTGCAGCCACAGCAGAGCATGGAGCAGGAGCAGCCACGCCGCAGCCTGTGGTGGAGAATGGAGCTGGGGAGGCTCAGCTGGATGGAGGCAGGAAGAGTTTGGACAGCAAAGTGAGCACAGCAGAGGCTGCTGATCTGACTGCTGCCCACAGTCCCCCAGCTCCCACCCAAGGTGGTGCTCAGCCTGCAGAAGAGGGGCATTGTGTGGAAGCTCACCTGAAGGATGTCCCAAAGATTGAAGCAGATCAACCTCCAGCTAAGGGCAAAGCAGAAGAAAGTGAACCAAAAGCTGTGAAGGAGGCAAAGCAAGAACGAGCCAAAGCAGCACCACCACTGAAGGGCTACATGAGGCCCACCATGGCAAGAGGGGTGCCAGCTGTGCCAGCCAGGTCTGCTGCTGCAGCCAGAGAGAAACCAAAGCAGCTGAGAGTCCCCGGCGTGAGCCGGCAGAGGCAAGAGCAAGGTGTGTGTGTGTGGTGTGGGCTGGCAGTAACCCAAGGCAGCTTGGGCCTGCTTGGTGGCACGTTGGCATGACCGTGGTTGTTAATCCTGGGTGGCACAGGCGAGTGGGGCATGCCTGGGGGTGTTCTGGCTGTGGGTTCTGCTTGCCTGTCTCACAGCCCTAATCCCCGGCGTGGAAGGACTGACAGCCTGGTCTGAGCCGCAGCACTCTGGGTTGTTGCCTGTGGGTATTGGTGACTGGCTCAGGAAGCTTCCACTTTCAGGTGGTGGTACCTCAGCTGCTTGGCATCCCAGTCACCTTCAGGGTGAATCACCCTGGTCACTGCCCAGCACCGTGTGCCACTGGGCAGGGGACCTGGTGCATGGTGTAGGCAATGTTCTCATGTTGCAGGATCTGGGTTTAATCCCACCTCAGCCTAACTGCATCTCCCTCTCCTCCTGCAGCTGGTGGATGCTTTTATCTCCAGCTTTTTTGAGCTGCTGCAGCCCCCAGGGACCCTTCCTTCTTGAATAACAGAAGGAATTGGAGCAGGTTGCCCAGGGAGGTGTTCCAGGCCAGGTTGGATAAGGCCCTGAGCAACCTGGGCTAGTAGAAGGTGACCCTGCCCATGGCAGGAAGGTTGGAACTGGATGATCCAACCCAAACCACTGCATGATTCTATGATAATTCTGGCAGAACAGAGTTATACAAAGAGCAGGGCTGGTGGAGATTTCATTCTAGATCCCTCTGGGATTCTGGGTGGACTGGTAAGCATTGGGACTGTTTGTCCTGGCTGTTGTCCAGGGAGCAAGGTCCCTCTGCTCACAGGATGTGAGAGGGAATTCATTTCATAGCACTGAATGAGGTTCATTGGAACTTTAAAATGGAGAACTTGGAGACAGAGGAGAACTAAGCAATATTCCTCTCCTGCTCTTTCCAAACCTTCCTCAGCCACAACTGACACCACCTATGTGAATTCCACTCTGATGAGTTCATAGATTCACAGAATGGTTTGGGTTGGAAGAGACCTTAAAGATCATCCACTTCCAGTCCCCTGCCATGGGCAAAGACACTTCCCACTAGCCCATGTTGCTCAAGGCCTTATCCAACCTGGCTTTGAACACTCCAAGGAGGAGACATCCCCAACCTCCCTGGGCAACCTGTGCCAGTGTCTCACCACCCTCACTGTAAAGATTTTCTTCCTCATCTCCAGTCTCAGTCTCCCCTCTCCCAGCTCAAAGCCCTTGCCTCTTGTCCTATCACTGCAAGTCCTTGTCAAAAGTCCTTCCCAGCTTTCTTGTAGCCCCCTTCAGGTACTGCAGGCTGCTATAAGGGGCTGAGGAAGTTTCTGCCTGCCCTGAGGTGCTCTTTGAGGTGGTTTTGCTTTGTCATCAGGCATGGAAGTTTGTTCCTGTTGCCCTGCAGTTCCTTGCTGCCAGTTTGCATGAGGCAGCCACTAACTTCTCCAGCGCCGAGTTCGGCGCTTAACACTCTGCTCAGGTTCTGGGAGGGCTTTTGTAATTTTAATGAGTGTTGCATAACCTGAAGTGGTTCTATTTTGGTGGAAGTGGTGTTCTCTGCATGAACTTGTGCCTGCAGAAGTGGTGTTCTTTGGTGCATGACGCTACAAAAGAAAGGGGAAAGCTGAAGGCAGCATCTTTGTGACAAAGCCAAAGTTTCCTTCGAGCCTTGCCATTGTCTGCTGGGGTCTTTCTTTCCCTCTGCTCACTGTTGGGTTCATGGGAGCAGGATTTTAGTGGCAGATCCATGCTGAAAAAAACTAAAGAGAGAAGCTCTTGCTGAAGGTTTTGCCCAGGTAAAGTGTATTTGGACTTGAAGGAGTCTTGCTGAAGGTTTTGCCCAGGTAAAGTGTGTTTGGACTTGAAGGAGTCTTGCTTCAGAGCAGGACTTCAGCCTGTGAGTACCTTAGTTCATGCTCTGCATCTCTTGAGTTGGCCAGACCAGAGTTTACACAGGGCTCATCTTCAATTGCTTTCATCCTTCCAGCACTTCAGAGCCTCAAGGCCTGTGGGTTTTTAAAGAGATTCTCTGAATCCCAAAATCCTCAAATCCCAGCATGGTGGGGGTTGGAAGGGGCACCTGGAGATCATCCAGTCCAACCCTACCTGCTAAAGTAGGGACACCTGCAGCAGCTTGCTCAGCATCACAATGCCCAGGTGGGGTTGGAAGCTCTCCACACAAGGAGACTACAGCCTGTCTGGGCAGCCTGCTCCAGGGCTTCATCACCCTCATACCAAAGATGTTTCTTCTCCTGGTCAGGTGGAACCTCCTGGGCTCATGATGGGAAGTTTTCAGTTATCCACTGCTGAGCCTTTTGACTCAGATTCACTGCCAGCATCAGTGAGCTGTGAACCCTGAGTGAATCCCTGGGTTGTCCACTGGTGTGGAAGGGCCTCAGGCAGGGTGTGAGGGTGGAAGAGTGAATTCCTGTAGCACTTGGACACCAGATAACACAACAGAAGTCACTGGAAGGGAAGGTGTTGAGGGTCACAGCCATAAATGTGTGTGCTGGTGTACTGGGCAGAGAAGCAGCTACAGGGATCCAGGAGGCCAGAGTCACAGACTGGTTTGGGTTGAAGGGACCTTCAAAGCTCATCCAGTGTGACCTCTGTGCAGTCAGCAGGGACATCTGCAACTACAACAGGTTGCTCAGAGCCCCAGACAACCTGACCTGCAATGGTTCCAGACATGAGCATCTCCCACCTCTCTNGAAGTTTTCAGTTATCCACTGCTGAGCCTTTTGACTCAGATTCACTGCCAGCATCAGTGAGCTGTGAACCCTGAGTGAATCCCTGGGTTGTCCACTGGTGTGGAAGGGCCTCAGGCAGGGTGTGAGGGTGGAAGAGTGAATTCCTGTAGCACTTGGACACCAGATAACACAACAGAAGTCACTGGAAGGGAAGGTGTTGAGGGTCACAGCCATAAATGTGTGTGCTGGTGTACTGGGCAGAGAAGCAGCTACAGGGATCCAGGAGGCCAGAGTCACAGACTGGTTTGGGTTGAAGGGACCTTCAAAGCTCATCCAGTGTGACCTCTGTGCAGTCAGCAGGGACATCTGCAACTACAACAGGTTGCTCAGAGCCCCAGACAACCTGACCTGCAATGGTTCCAGACATGAGCATCTCCCACCTCTCTGGGCAACCTGGGACAGGGTCTTAGCACCTTCAGCATCTTGCTTCTCTCCAGGCTGAATCTCCCTCTTTCAGTTCCATCCATCCCCCCTTGTCCTGTCACAACAGGCCCTGCTCAAAAGTCTGTCCCCAGCTTTCTGATTGTCCCCTTGAAGCACTGAAAGGCCACCAGAAGGTGTCCCTGGAGCCTTCTCTTCTCCAGACTGAACAACCCCAGCTGTCCCAGCCTGGCCTCACAGCAGAAGAGTTCCAGTCCCTGGTCACCTTCATGGCCATGATGGTTCATTATCACAGCCCAGATGTTCACTGAGCTGCTGGGGCCTTGGGCTCTCAGTGCCCATTCATGCTCCTGTTAAGGTGACAGTTCACCACTCAAAGGTTTCCTGTTTTTCTCCTGCCACCATGGCCAACACTTGCCCTGTGTTTGTCAGGCAGGACCATGGAGCCCACCTCCTGCCACACCTCCCATCCACCCATGTCAGCCATTTGCCTGTCCCTGATGGGCACCAATGATCTACCACCATCAGAACCACTCCTGGAAATATTTTGGAGGATTTTCCACTAACCTTTAGCAAGTGCAGTCTCCACAGTCAGGCCCCCCAGCATCTTCTGGGATCCCAGGATGGCTTTCCTGGCTGCATCAGCTCCTTTTGTGCTGCTGGAATTGGTGTGAGCTCTGTCATCAGCTCCCTTGGGAGCCATGGCAACCGGGATGCTGCTGGGTTCTCTCAGTGGCAGCCACAGAATCCCAGAATCCCAGCATGGTGGGGGTTGGAAAGGACCTCTGGAGATCACCAGTCCAACCCCTTGCAAAAGCAGGGGCACCCACAGCAGCTTGCCCAGAATCACAATGCCCAGGTGAGTTTGGAAGCTCTCCAGAGAAGGACACTCCTCAACCTCTCTGGGCAGCCTGGGCCAGGGCTCAGCACCCTTACACCAAACAAGTTTCTCCTCCTGGTCAGATGGAACCTCCTGGGCTGATGATGGGAGGTGTTCAGTCATGCAGTGCTGAGCCATTTGGCTCAGGTTCACTGCCAGCATCCCTCTTCCCTTCACTCCTCAGGCTACATTGAAACTCCCAAGTGACTTTTGTCCCCCTCAGTGTCCTTACAGCTCAGTCTCCTTTTGCAAAGGAAACCCACTTATTTCAGTGTTTTGGGCTTTGTGTCTTCTCCTGCTCTTTGATGTGCCCAAGCTCTTCAGGAGGGGAGAGGTTCATGTGTAGTGGTGCTCTCGGCTTGCTGCTGGCAGAGTCAAGCCCTCATTGTGCTGCCACACTGTGGTGTAGGCAGTAGTGTTTCTCAAATTGTGTTGATCCCTTCTCCCAAGGAACAAGTGACAGGAGAAGAGGAAATGGCCTCAATTTGCCCCCGAGAGGCCTTCAATTTGCCCCAGAGAGGAACAATTTCTGCCCTTTCAGGGTTCTCCAGGCCTGGCCCAGGCTGCCCAGGGCAGTGATGGAGTCCCCATCCTGGAAGGGTTTCAAAGCTGTGGAGATGTGGTGCTGAGGGCCATGGTCTGTGGTGCCCTGGCAATGCTGGGTTTGTAGTTGGGCTCCATGATCTGAAAAGTCTGTTCCAACCCAAATGCTTCTGTGATTCCATTTGGCTGAGCAGCACAAAGTGTGTGTGAGCCAACCTGAGTGAGCGTGTGAAGGGCAGGTTTTGTAGCAGAGCTCATCCCTGATGAGTCCTGGTCACCCACCCTGATGACACCTGGTCCTGGTCACTCTGCTCAGCCACAGTTGTTGGCCACAGCAGTTAATTAGAGGCCAGGTTAGCTGGTGGTGTGGTGCTGCCCAGGAGCTGCTCATCATCCTGGAAAGTGATGTTGCCATAGAAACGGGCACCAAGGACTGCACGGAGTGACTGGGTTAGATTAGGGGGGAAAAAAACCCCAGCAGAGGCATTAGGAGGGATCAGAGATGGCTTGGGGAGCCAGCAAAAATAGAAACACAAGGCTGATTCATCTGCTGAGGCTGGGAGCCTGCAGATTGGGCACTGCCTGCTGACGTGGCCATGTAGTGATCTTGGTCTGCTGGCACTGGCACTGCCCCAGCCCGGGGGCCACGCTTCACCCAGTGAAGCCCAGTGAAGGGGACTGGGGAGCTTTGCAGGTTCTTCAGCAGGTAAGGAGGTTTGGGTTGTGTTCTGAGCTGAAACATGGGCATCAAAACACGGGCAAGCAGCACAGAAAAACCACTGCTTGTGGATCATGGTGGTGCTGAGGCTTCTGCCTGCGCTCAGCCTCCCCGGTGGGCTTGTGCTAGCTGATCCTGGAAAAGGCAGGAGCTAGGATGGGGAGAGGATGGGAACAGGCAGAGGAGACCCTTCCTGCTGGTGAAGCAGGCTGCTGTCTTAACCACTGGAAGGTCAGAAGAACCTCCAGGAAGAATCTGCACATCCAGGAGCTGGACCAAGGTCTGACCTTGGGAGAGCTTCCAGCTGTTTGAGGCCTTGAGTACTGACACCTTGGGTACTGGGGTCAGTGTTGGGGCCCCACCATGGAATCTTCCTCAGAGCTGAACTCAGGGTGAAAGCAGTGGATGGGCTTCCTTTCAATCCCCTAACTTACCCTTCAAGCCCAACTTCTCTGCAGCCTTTCCTCACTTGAGTTGTTTTCCCAATCTGCCCAACTCCAGTTTGCTGGACACCTTCCCACCCTTTCCTGCCTCTCTTCCTTGACTTGTTTGTCATCTAATTCTTTAGACATTTTATGGATGCTACAGGGAGGCTGCAGAAGGACTTCTCCTAAGGGTGTCTAGCAGCAGGACAAGGGGGAATGGTTTGAAGCTGAGGGAGAGCAGGGTTAGACTGGATCTAAGAAGTGCTTCAGTACAAGGGTGCTGGGACTCTGGAGTGGGTTGCCCAGAGTGGTCGTGGATGCCTCTTCCCTGGAGGTGTTTGAGGCCAGACTGGAGAAGGTCTTGAGCAACCAAGTCTAGCTAAGGGGCATCTCTGCCCATGGCAGGGGTTTGGAGGAGATTATCTCTGAGATCACTTCCAACCTGAGCCATTCTGTGATTCTATGAAGAAACTGGGACCAGAGCTCCAGAACAAGGACCTTTGCTGGTCATGTCCTGTGAGTGACTACTTCTGTCTTGGCTGAAAGCTTAACACAATCACCCTGGCACAGCTTTGGGAGCTGAATATTAATAAACTTAAAGGGAAAAAAATTGATTTAGGAGAAGACAGAGGTTAGGCAGACTGAGAATGAGAACCTGGAAGCATCATGTTATGGGCAGGACGAAGCTGTTGCAAAGCTCTCAGGGTATGAACTCTGTGTTACCTCCATTAATGTCCTGAGACATTAAATATTAGATGACTGCAGAGCTCTTCCACAGCTAAGGGCTGGAGAAACTTCATTTCCTCCATTAAATAATCAACATAAAATAAAGCAGCAGCAGTGGCTGTTCCTGGCTGTGTGTGGACATGGTGAGTCAGGGTTTTCTTCCCAGTCATGCAAAGCTCTTCTGGGATGCAGGGCTCTGAAGCACCAGCCCCTAAAGCAAGGAGGGGCTTCTCCTCTATGGCAAATGGTGGCTGATTGCTTTAAAACTCAACTCAAACCAATCTAGGAGGTGCTTTCAGGTTGCTTTGCTGACTTCTCCAGGCTCCTAGAGAAGGGCATTAAGTGATCTCTGATGGATGGAGATTCCTTGTGTTGGGACTGACTGAGTGACAGAAGAGCATCAATAATTCCATGGGATTAGATGGCTTCAGGGTCTGCCACTTTGGGGAGCAGACCAGATGCTTCTAGACTGAGCAAAAACTTGCAAACATCTGTGCTGAAGAAACAAGCATCTGCCCAGAGAGATTGTGGAGTCTCATTGTCTGGAGAGATTCCAACCTCCCCCCAGCCATTCTGATCCTGGGCAGGCTGCTGTGGGGGGTCTCTGCTTTAGCAGGGGTGGTTGGACTGGATGGTCTCCAGAGGTCACTTCCAGCTCCTACCACGCCGGGTTTCAGGGATTCTGTCCTACATCAGTTCTGAGAGTGAGCCATGAGCTAAGGTCCCATTTTCCATGAGAAAAGACACCCCAGGAATATTTTAAAGCATGGCAAAAAAAAAAAAATTAAAAAAATTTGGTGGAGGCCTTTAGAGAAGTGAAGCTGGTGGGTGGAACTATTCTGGTTAATTAGAGGGTGGCAGGAAAGATTCTTCTAACTTACAGCTCCTTAGTCATTGTTTTTAAATATAGCAATGCCTGAAATCCAAAGCTTGAACACACTGAGGTGAATGTGTGGATTGTAGCAGTTCCCAGCAGCAGGTTCAATTCAGGGGGCGTGGAGTAGCTTGGAGTCTCTGGGTGTAAAAATACATTTTGTGTTCAGTGGCAGCATGGCAGGGAGTCCTGGAGCTGCTGCAGCTGGTGGGGAGCTGCCCGGTGGGAAAGGCCCTGGGGGGGTTGGTGACGGAGGCTGGAGAGGAGCCAGCCTGTGCCCAGGTGGCCGAGAAGGGCACCAGCATCCTGGCTTGGATCAGCAGTGGTGTGGCCAGCAGGAGCAAGGATGGGAATTGTCACCCCTGGACTGGGCACTGGCGAGGCCACACCTCCAATCCTGGGCTCATGTTTGGGCCCCCACTCCAAGAAGGACAGTGAGGGGCTGGAGTGGGTCCAAAGAAGGACAACAAAGCTGGGGAAAGGTCTGGAGAACAGGGCTGGGGAGGAGTAGCTGAGGGAGCTGGGGGTGTTGAGTCTGGAGAAAAGGAGGAGAGGAGACCTCCTGGGTCTCTGCAACTCCCTGGAAGGAGGCTGGAGCCAGGTGGAGTTGCTCTCTTCTCCCAAGGAACAAACAATAGCACATGGGAAACTGGCCTGTGGGGAGGTTTAGATTGGACATCAGGAACAATTTCTTCCCCTTGAGGGTTGTCAAGTCCTGGCCCAGGCTGCCTGGGGCAGTGATGGAGTCCCCATCCCTGGTGTGGTTTCAAAGCCATGGAGATCTGGTACTGAGGGCCATGGTTTGGCCCTGGTGATCTGTCAGTGCTGAGTTCATGGCTGAACTCCACTGAGCTTGAAGATCTCTTCAAACCATTCCACGGTTTGGCCCTGGTGATCTGGCAGTGCTGTGTTCATGGTTGGACTCTGTGAGCTTAGAAGTCTTTTCCTGCCTAAATGTTTCTATGCTTCTATGACAGATTTCCTCCAGGACTGCAGTCTGTTGGTATCTGTGATGGTTTGTGTCTGTGGCCATTGTGACCTTGGTTCGAGGAAGGAAATTTACCTTAGTCAAGGATTAATCTGAGCCAGGCATTTAAGAAAAGAGACAACTCTGCAGTTTGGTGCTGATGCAAGAACAGAATCCAGATGCCAGTGGCTGAGTGGTTAGAAGCCATCCAGGCTGGAACAATGATGTCCAAACCCAGCTGGAAAAGCCTTGGATGTGGAGGCTTCACAGGACGGCCGAGTAAAGCTCTTGGTCCGTGCTGAGGTTGGGTTGCAGTAGATCAACACAATGTGTGCAGTGCTGGGGGTAAATCCAGTGTGAAATGCAAAATGCAGCTCAAAAAATGTTGTGAGGTGTCTTCATCTTAAATCAAACCATGTGAAGGTGGAGTTCAAGGTATCTCCATCCCCAGAACCTCTTCTCACTTGACCGGTTTCATCCTTCCCAGCTTTGTCCACTCTCCTGCCTGAGCCTTGTGGTTTGTGAGTGGTGAAGGTCCTCATGCCAGCATTGTTGGCTCCAGCAGAATACATTAAAGTGCCCTGCAAACAAAAGCCCTTGTGCTGAAAGGGGTCATTCAGAGCTGGAATGGCTGGGGCTGGGCTTGCTGGGGGGGGCTGGGGTTTGGTGTAAGGGAAGGACAATTGCTGACCTTAGGTGTTATAAGTGGTCCTAAGAGTGGTTGAGCAGGAGGAACTGGCCGTTATCGGGGCACTGATGGTGACATGGTTTGGTAGAGAGCAAGGAGATGGCAACGTTGTCCCAAGAGCCCAGGGAGTGCTGGCCACAGAGCACTGATTCCAGCGGGATGGTCAAACCCTTCGCCTCGCATCCCACCGGCGACCGGAGCTGCTGCTCCAGGAGCAGGTTGTTCTCCATTCTTCACAAAAGGATCGGGGGTTGGTTGGAACTAGTGGCTGGATCCAGTAAGTGAAGGCGTGCGGCAGGCAAGGGGGTGGGGAGGAAGGAGTTTTGTCATGAACAGAGGGGGCATGGTGTGTCGTCAGCGCCGCCGGAGAGCCGCTGCGAGCCGCCGAGCCAGCCCCGGCAGGAAGCGAAGCGAGCGGAGATGTCTCTCTCCAACAAGCAGCCCGCAGCCCTCTCCGAGTACAGCCAGCTGTGCAAAGGCAAGAACCCAGACGGCTTCTCGGGAGCCTTCCACTGCATGGAGTCCCCCAAAGACTTCGGCAAACCCGAATTCGAGTGGCAGAGGACTGAGGGGAAGCTTAACGAGATTGGCTTGAACGTGAACGCGGGGGGACCGATTAAGGATGGGCTGGTTAAGAACGCTGGCTTCACGGACGAGGACAAGCTCTGCTTCTTTGAAGGCAAGCTAGACAAAGAGCTAAAAATAGCTCAGAAAGACAAAAGAGAAATCGAGGTGCAAGGCAAAAAATACCAGGCAGCTGCAGGTCACCTTGAGAGCTGGGCTCTGATTTCTGAACCGTTTCCTTCCGTGGAAGGGAACTTTGCAAACCCTAAAGCTACAGATTTTCAGGTGGGACAGGCAGGAGCTGAAAAATCCGGGGCTGGGCTGGGTAAAAATGAAGCCATCACCGATCAGGAGAAAGCAGCTGGGAAGGCTGGAATGGAGACCAAATGTCAGCCGGCTCCGACCCTGCCCAATCTGTCCGTGTCGGAGAGCCAGCCCAGCAAATTCGTGCAGGAGCAAGAGATCAGTGTCTGGAACCCCAATTTCCACTCCACCCTGCCTAACGATTCGGGCTCTAAAGAAGCCACAGTGAAAAAAGATGGAGCCCCCAGCTATTGTGTGCTCGGGGTGGTTAACGACAGCTACGTGCAGAGTGGATTCGCCTCTTCCCCAACACCACCCAAGCCAGAGCCTCCAACTACCACCGTGGAGCTGGCACAAGATGACTCCAAAAGTAGTGACTTTAATCACGGCCCCGAAATGGAGGAAGAGCTGGAGGACAGGCTGGAGGATGGCAGCTTTCTGCAGAGGGCTGCCCACCAAAGGAAGGCAATGAGGCGTGCAATGTCCGAGTGCTCTCACTTGTCGGTGCCCCTAACCCTGGACCTGGCTGATAAATACCCTGAGCCGGTGCTTAGAGAGGACGTCGCTACTGGTCTGCTCTCTCCTAATAGCAGCCTGACCCAGTGCTCCAGCCCCACAGCCAGGAAGCCGGGCGCTGCGATGAAGAGGTCAATGACCGTGGCAGAGGAGCAAACATCTGTCTGCAGCTCGGGTCCCCAGCAGAGCAGCACGCCGGGCAAGGAGCACCAGTCCCTGCTGGCAGAGGAGCCAGCTGCCAAGAAGAGAGAGGAGTGGAACGGAGGCAGCAGCTCGGGCAAGAAGGAGCTGGGCAGCCCGAGCTTGTACCACAGCAAGCTGGAGCAGATCCCTGAAATCGGCAGCCAGGACAAAGAGAAGGAGGAGGCGGCAGTGAAGAAGGAAAAGAGAAATGCCACCGATGGAGCTGCCGGGCTGGATGCTGCCAAGAGCAAAGGCAGCGAGCCGGAGCCCAGCAAACCTGCTGCTGCTCCCCTGGAGAGAAAGGAAATCGAGGTCAGCCCTGTGCAGAGCTCCTCGTCTCCCAAGCAAGGAGATTTGCCACGTGATGGTATGTTGCTAATTTTTACCTTCCAGACAGAAGCTGGGAAGGAGCTAAGGGACCTTGACGGGCTGCAGGCAGAGGGTGGGCGGCTGGGTGCACCTGAGGAGACCGACGCGGGGCTTAGAACAAAGGAGGGCTTTGGGGGTAGGCAAAAAGGGAGCAAAAATGGCCAAAAAGCATTCTCCGGCTGGCTCCACGGCATCTGCTGCTGCAGCAGCTCTTGCTTGCTGGGTTCACTGATTCACAGATTGCACTGGCTTGGAAAGGACCCTCAAAGGTCATTTTGTCCAAACCCCTCCAAAACCCAGGAGATTTTCAGGTCTGCAGCATTATCCACGGTGGTCTCCACGTAGTTGTCTCTTCAGGACTCTCTTGCCACTCCCTCCTGCCAGCTCAGATGCCCTGGTGTGGAACAATGAGGCTGTTCCCAAAGTTCAAACTTTTCCCTCTGTGTCTGGGATCTGAGGAATCTGCTTTTCCATGAAGCTTTTTAGCACCTATTGGTCAAAACTCAAGTGGATGGGACACTCTGGGACATTGGCTAGTGGTCATGGAGGTGTTTCGGGAGGTGGTCTTGTGGTCATGGAGGTGTTGTGGGCCATAGTCTAGTGGTTGTGGAGGTGTTCTGGGACATGGTCTAGTGATTGTGGAGGTGTTCTGGGACGTGGTCCAGTGGTTGTGGAGGTGTTCTGGGACATGGTCTAGCGGTCACAGAGGTGTTTCAGGACGTGGTCTTGTGGTCAGGGAGGTGCTGAGTAGAAGATTGGACTCGGTAGTCTTGGGGGTCTTTCCCAACCTTAGTGATTCTATGATTCCCTTTGAGGGCAGCAGCCAGAGTGAACAGAGGCAGTGATTTGTGTAGTGAAGTTCTTTCCACCAACTTCGGTGCTGAAATCCAAGGTGGAATTTCCTGGATGCTCTCCATAAGCTCTTGCCCAAACCCCCCTCACAAAGGAGCTTTCCCCCTCGTCGATGTCAGGTGCACCTTGTTTGATTTGCTTCTATTTTGGGGAAGGTTGAGGTCAGGCTCCTTGCGAGGAGCAACTCAGCTTTGCTCTCCAACCTGGAGCAACATCTCTGTCCCTCTGCCCAGCTTCAAACCTGCTTTTTTTGGCCAGACAGATGTGGGGAGTGGGGATGGGCTGGGTGCTGCGTCTGCCGCTGTGTTCACCAGAGCTGGGAGGGGGGAGGGAATGTGTCAGGGAATCGAGGCAAAAGACTTGGGTGAGAATTTGTGCATCCCATGATTTCTGCAGCCAGCTGCTTTGCTGAACCCTTTGAGGACCAGTATCAAAATTGGGAGTAAAATACTCAGAAGGGAGCTGATGGTGGAATTGAGGAGTGTATGGGAGGGTTTTGGAGGTGAGGGTTTGCTCCAGGAGGCTGGAGAGGGTTGAAAAGATGAACTCTCCCCAGCACCGAGCGGGGAAGGTTGGTCCGGAGCAAGGTGGTTTGTGCTCTGCTAACTGGAGTCGTTCCCTGGGTCTGTGGTGTGGTAGTGACACCCAATGGTGGCTCCGTCAGCTCCCGTGCCAGGCTCTCAGCGTCCTCCTGCCACTGCCCACCTGCAACCGAGGCACCAGAAGGGCAATGAAGGATCTGGAGAACAGGGCTGGTGAGGAACAGCTGAGGGACCTGGGGTTGTCCAGCCTGGAGATAAGGAAGCTGAGGAGAGACCTGATTGCTCTGTAACTCCCTGCAAAGAGGCTGGAGCCAGGTGGGGATTGGTCTCTTCTCCCTTGTATCAGATGATAGAAGGAGAGGAAATGGCCTGAAATTGTGCCAGGGGAGGGTTAGGTTGGACACAAGGAACTATTTCTTTCCTGCCAGAGTGGTCAGGCATTGGAACAGGCTGCCCAGGAAGGTGGTGGAGTCACCATCCCTAAAGATGTTCAAGAAACCCATGGCCATGGCACTTGGGGACTTGGTTTAATGTCCGTGGTGGTCATAGATTGAAGGTTGGACTCCCTCTGAGAGGGCTCTGCCCCCCAGACAACCCTGTAATGTTAGCATTACAGTTTTTTACTTTTACCTCTGAGAGGCTTCAGTTGCCAAGACCATGGTCAGAGATCTGTGGAATGAGGTTTTGGGTGGTACAACCCTCCCCTCTCTGAAGTGCCAGCACGTCCAACCTTCTCCCCTTTCCATTCCCTCTGTCTCCCCTGGTCCCTCACGGTCTGCTCAGCAGGCAGATGTTAACTCACCCTGGCAGCCCTGACCGAGGTGGTGTCGGGTTTGGTGGCATCATGGCATGGATTGCAGACATGGGTCCCTGCAGCCTGAGCAGAGGTGTCAGGTCCTTTCATGCAGGCAGCTCTCTGGTGACAGTCACTGCAGTGATGTGGTGAGCTCCTGGCTGCCAGCCACAGCTGGAGAGGACACCTGCAGGTCGGCTTGGTTGGACACAAGTAGGACCTGTGCAGATGTGTGTGGTTACCTGAGGGTCATCAGACTTCTGGATGACTTAAACATGGAATCACAGAATGGGTTGGTTTGGAGCTCAGGGTGTCCCACCACTACCCCAGCACTGCCAGGGCACCACCAAACCCCGCCCCTCAGCACCACATCTCCATGGCTTGGAAACCCCTCCAGGGATGGGGACTGCACCATTGCCCTGGGCAGCCTGGGCCAGGCCTGCACAACCCTCAAGGAGCAGAAATTTTTCCTCATGTCCAACTTAAACCTCCCCTGGGGCAACTTGAGGCTGTTTCCTCTTCTCTTATTGCTTGTTCCTTGGGAGAAGAGACCAACTCCCACATGGCTCCAACCTGCTTTCAGGGAGCTGCAGAGAGCCAGAAGGTCTCCCCTCAGCCTCCTTTTCTCCAGGCTTAACAACCCCAGCTCCCTTAGCTGCTCCACACCAGCCCTCTTCCCCAGATGCTTCAGCAGCTTTTCTGCCCTTCTCTGGGCCTGCTCCAGCAGCATCTGTAGAGCAAAAATGGTTTGAGGAAAAAGGTGGAACAGAAACAAAAAGCCCTGCATTTGTCCAGAGCTGTCATGTCTCAGGGCTTCTGGGGTGCTGAGCTGGGGACATGCACCCTGCAGCTGAAGCTCATTTCCAGGGTGGTTCATACTGTGCACAATGAGGAGTCCAGGTTCAGCTGGGCTGGCAAAGCCATGGAGCTCAGGAGGCAGTTTCAAAACACAGTTGTGTGTGGTCTTTACCTCCAGAAGACATGGAGAGCATCATCTGAAGTGGGCTGACACCTCCTGCCCTGCGGGGCTGAGCACTGCTGGTGGAAAGGTCACAGGCAGAGGAGCAGGCAGAGTTCTCTGGTTGGTTGCTCTTTGCAGATGGTGAATTCCTCCCTCCACGCTGGCTTGAAACCTCTGGGCTTGCAGTTGTGCTCTCTCTCAAGCTTCATTTTCAAAGTTGGTTTATTGTCCCTCCAGACAGAGGTCTGAGTGTGAGCTGAGATGATGACAACCAGCAGACCATAGGCTTCCCTGGGCACCAATCTCATGGAGCTGAAACTTCTTTTTCACTCCCTGCCCCCAAATTATTCACATAGTCATAGAATGGGTTGGGTTGGAAGAGCCCTTAAAGATCATCCAGTTCCAACCCCCTGTCATGGGCAGGGACACCTCCTACTAAGCCCAGGTTGTTCAAGGCCTCATCCAACCTGGCCTTGAACACCTCCAGGAAGGTAGCATCCACAGCCTCCTTGGGCAACCTATGCCAGTGTCTCAGCACCCTCACTGTTAAGGGCTGGCTGGGGTGGGGCTGCTCTGTGCTCTACAGGGTGTTGGTGAGAAATGAGCTCTGGCTTTGTCCTCTCCTGGGAGGAAGCAGAGCCCGTGGATGATGCAGTTCTGTGTTTGCTTTGCTTTAAATACTTGGAGTTTGGAAGAGATTGTTGGAACACAAGAGAAAAGGGACAAAAGTTGCTCACATGGTTTTGAAATGGGGATCTTCTCAATGAGAAGAGCAGCCTAAGAGGGCATCTCCTTAGTGCTTAGCAAGAGCTAAAGGGTGGGGGGCAAGAGGATGGGGACAGACTCTTGTTGGTGGTGCCCAGGGACAGGACAAGAGGCAGCAGCTGGATCCCAGGAGGTTCCATCTGAACAGGAGGAGAAACTTGTTTGGAGTGAGGGTGCTGGAGCCCTGGAGCAGGCTGCCCACAGAGACTGTGCAATCTCCTTCTCTGGAGAGCTTCCAACCCCACCTGGCCATTGTGCTCCTGGGCAAGCTGCTGTGGGTGCCTCTGCTTTAGCAGGGGGTTGGACTGGGTGATATCCAGAGGTCCTTTCCAACCCCTCCATGCTGGGATTCTGTGAGATGCTTTCAGACATGATGAGCTTTTGCTTCCTCTCCCTGTTGAGAGCAGGGAGGTGGCTGCAGTAACTCCACCAATCCAAGACTTGGCTAGAAAGATGGAGCTAAATCTGTCCTTTGTGTTCTGTTCATGGCTCAATGACCTCTTCCTATCCTCATCAACTTCTGCTACCTTGGCACTCACCTTGCAGGTCTCCTTCCAGGCACAAGATAAGTGTGCAAGAGGACCCACAGATCCCTTTGAGCTGATAGGAACAGAGTTTTCCTCGTTTTTGTTGGTTCCTCCCTTGTTTTCCTTGTTCTATTTCTTCATTCCCAACTTAGCACTTACCTTTGAAGGTTAGGCTGGATGACCTTTAAAGATCCCTTCCAACCCAATGATTCGCAGTAACACCTTTTGTCTCTGGTAGCCTTTTTCATCCTGAAAATCCCTGGAGGAATTGTCCAACCTGATTCCAATCATTTGACTGGCACCTCTCAGAACTGCCAGGAGAAGACTTCCTTGGTGCTACCCAGCTGGGGTTGTTTTGCTAAAACAACCCTGCTACTCCTAAAACCTGCTATTCCTGGAGGAATTTTCAAGGTGGCTTGGGACTGTAGATCAAAGCTTTCTGTCTGGCAGGTCATTGGGTCTCAGTCTGGTGGCACATTTGGGTTCATTCCATGCTAAAAGCTGTCACAAAGACAAACCGGTTGGGATCTCTCGCGTCCCCGGTGCAGGTATTTGAAGGAAGCAGCTGCTGGCTGCAGATCAGAGGCTGAGCTGAGCTGCAGAGCTTCTTCTGGTCCCTCCTTTCATCAGCAGTTGCTGCCCCTTTCAGCAGAACAAGTGGTGGCTTTGTTCCTTGCTCTGAACAACAACTGATTGATTCATCCTCGCGTGGTGTCCGAGCCAGGGTGTGATGTGTGGCACGTCCCTAGCGCGGGGTCAGACGCGGGGTCCTTTGGGCTGCCAGAGACCTTGAGGAGTCCAACTGTTAACCCAGCCCTGCCAGAGCACCTTCTGGTGGCCTTGCAGTGCTTCAAGGGGACAATCAGAAAGCTGGGGACAGACTTTTGAGCAGGTCCTGTTGTGACAGGACAAGGGGAGATGGTTTGAACTGAAAGAGGGAGACTCAGACTGGAGAGAAGGAAGAGATGTTTGACACTGAGAGTGGTGACAGCCTGGTCTGGGTTGGCCATAGAAGTGGGAGATGCCCCAACCCTGGAACCATTGCAGGTCAGGTTGTTTGGGGCTCTGAGCAGCCTGCTGTAGTTGCAGATGTCCCTGCTGACTGCAGGAGCTTTGAAGGTCCCTTTCCACCCCAACCAGTCTGTGACTCAGCTGCTGTAAGACCCCTTAGAGTAGCTTCTCAGTGGCTCACTGCTGACATCAGATGATGAGCAAGAGGCTGAGGCTGGGTGCACCACTGGTAACATCTCTTTGCTCTGGAGTAGTCAGGACTGTACCCGTGTGAACAGGATGGAATTGCAGCTCTGTGCCTTCAGATCCTGAAAACCACAGATTCACAGATAGTACTGGGTTGGAAGGCACCATCAAAGGTCATCTTGTCCAATCCTGCTGCAGTGTGCAGGGACATTTCCAACTAGACCAGGATGCCCAGGGCCACATCAAATCTGATACACCTGGCCCAAGCCCTAGCAGCCTCCTGGGAACTCTTTGAGGTTTCCCCAGCATCCAGACCAGGGGACAGACAGAAACAGGCTTTCCCTGCTCCCCACTTGCTGTGCCTTCTAAGGCCACTCCAGCTGTGGGCTGGTGGTGTTTGCAGTCTACCTGGAAGCTGGGCTGCTCTCTTTCACTTGGCTTTGTCAGGGCCATGGAGAGAACATAAAGCTTCTTGGTGGTTTCACCAACGTGCAGCCACTTTCAGCAGTGGAAAGAGAAAAGCTCCTGATCTTGGTGACTTTTTTTCACACCTGGCATCACTTTTTTAGCACAAAGTGACAGTCAGACAGCCTGTGCCCAGCTGCTGGGCCTCAGTCCATGCCGTAGTGGGCAAACTCAGCAGCTCATTGAGTGTGGTCTGGAAGAACAAATTCTGATTGAGGATTTCCCTCCCTGGGTAAATAAATTAGAGTCTTAACAAATCAACTTAGGTTTAGAAGATGCAGGCAAAGAAGACATCTGCTTTATTCCCTGATTCGGGATAACAAGTGGAGATGTCCACTCTGATTGTGCTGCGTCGGGCACCAGCTCAGCTGCCTGGATCTGGGTCAAGCAGCAGACATTTTGTTCAGCCTTTGTTGGAGAGGAGGAAACAGATGAGGGTCCTGTTCCTGCTGAAGCTGAGGTTTGTCATATTCATAGATACACAGAGTAGTTTGGGTTGAAAAGGACCTTAAAGCTCACCCAGTTCCAACCCCCTGTCATAGGCAGGGACACCTCCCATTAGCCCAGGTTGCTCAAGGCCTCATCCATCCTGGCCTTGAACGCCTCCAGGGAGGAGGCTTCCACAGCCTGCCTGGGCAACCTGTGCCAGTGTCTCACCACCCTCTCCAGACTAAATCTCTCCTCCTTAAGCTCAAAGCTATTGCCTCTTGTCCTGTCACTACAAGCCCTGTCAGAAGTCCCTCTCCAGCTCTCCTGAAGCCACTTCAGGTACTGGAAGGCTGCTTTGAAGTCTCTCCAGAGCCTTCTCTTCTCCAGGCTGAATAGCCACAACTCTCTCAGCCTGTCCCCATAGGAGAGGTTCTCCAACCCTCTTTGTGGCCTCCTCTGACCCCACTCCAGCAGCTCCATGGCCCTCTGATGCTGGGGACACCAGAACTGGAGGCAGTGCTCCAGGTGAGAACTTCCCAGAACAGAGCAAAGGGGCAGAATCACCTCCCTCATGCTGCTGGGCACAGTTCTTGGGATGCAGCTCAGGACATGGTTGGCTCTGGGCTGCCAGCGACCATTGCTGGCTCACGTTGGGTTTGACATCAACCACCACCCCAAAGTCCTTCTCCAGACTGCCTAAGAGCCCTAAACCAGCTTGGTTTGGTGTTGAGATTTCTGACAAAGCAGCTGCTTCTGGGTGGGGATGGCTTGGAGAGGAGCTCACAGTGTTCCTGGTGACCATGGTCAGGTTTGGTTTGTGAGGTTGTTTACGTTTCAGAGGGAGAGTAGAGATGGGCACTGCCTTGCTGCTTAATCTATTTCTCTTAATGGATTTTCAGCTGATGGCTCTAATCCCTGGGAGAATTATGGAGCTGTTTCATTGAGTGATGCTTTAGTTGAGCTTAGCCTGCTGGGATCCCTGGCTGGGGATCGGGAGGATCACGAGCACGTTGGAACCCAGCTGCCAGCCCGGGTCAGCACCCGGGGGCAAGGCAGGTGAAGTTCAGAGCTCAGGACATGGGGGCTGGGACCTCACCAAATGGTGCTGTGAGAGGAGGAGCAGTGCTGCTGCTGCTGCTGCCAGGATTTGAGAGATGCCAGAAGAGGCTCTTGTGTGGCTTGTCTTCACCACAGGGGTGTCCTAAGAGTTCAAAAGGGGAAGGGAATGAAAAATGTTAGAGAAAAGGAGGCTGAGGGGAGACCTCTTTGCTCTACAGCTGCCTGCAAGGAGGCTGGAAACAGATGGGGATTGGTCTCTTCTCCCTAGGATCAGGTGACAAAACAAAAGGAAATGGCCTGACATTGTATCAGGAGAGGTTTAGGTTGGACATAAGGAACAATTTCTTTCCTGCAAGAGTGTCAGGCACTGAACAGGCTGCCCAGGAAGGTGTTGGAGTCACCATCCCTGAAGGTGTTCAAGAAATGTGTGGAGATGCTTTAATGGCCATGGTGGTGCTGGGTTGGTGGTTGGACTCAAACAATTCCATGATTCTGTGATAGCTCCATCACACACCTTCATTCCAGTCACAGTGTGGACATCCCCATGTCATCCTCTGCCTCAAGAAGGTTATAGCAGAGTTAGAAGTGTGATCCACTTAAACTGGAGGTGAAACTTCTTTGGTGTGAGTGTGCTGGAGCCCTGGCACTTGACCCTCACTCCTTGTCCTGTCACAACAGCCCTGCTCAAAAGTCTGTCCCCAGCTTTCTGCTCAGCCTCTTGAAGGACTGAAAGGCCACCAGAAGGTCTCCCTGGAGCCTTCTCCAGGCAGAACAACCCAAACTCTCACAGCAGAGGGCTTGCAGCCCTCCCAGCACTGCTCTGGCCTCCTCTGGCTCCACTCCAACAGGTCTGTGCTGTGCTGAAGGCTGCAGAGCTGGATGCAGGATTTTCTTGCACCGTTGCTCTCACAGGTGGTGCCTCAGAGTGATGTCACTTGACAGGCACAAAAGGGTTTGATTTCCACCCTTCAGATCCTCCTGAGTAGGGAAGGGCAGGCCTGAGGGTGAGGGTGGAGACACCAAAGAGCAGGGTGCTGCCAGGAGCAGCCGTGGGGAGGAAGCAACCCTGATGGCAGGGTCATGCCTGCCTTTGAGTCCATCAGGAGAAGATGCCAGATTGGAATGTCCTTCCTGGTCTCCTTCAAGCCCCTTTGCCTCGGGATTCACCCAGCCCTGGGTGCTGACTAAGCTCAGATGGATTTTCTCCCTCAGCGAACACCACGAGGAGCTGGAGGAGCTTGGGGCCGAGCAGCTCCCAAAAGCATGGCTTTGAAATACCTTTCAGAGGCTTCCTTGCCATGCTTGGGGGCACAGGCCAACTGAAAAGTCTCTGCAGTCATTCCTGCAGCCTAATGAACAGATTTGATGAAGACTTGGCAGCTCTTCCCTGTATTCCCTGTGCCGAGGAAATCTTCCCAGGCAGCTCACTCAGCTCTCTGGAGAACATCCTCATAATTAAAGGGTGAATGAAAGCAAATGTTCTGATGAGCACAGTTGGGTTGTTACTCACAGTGAGACAGCACAAAAACAAAACCATCCTTCTCCAGTCCCTCAGGGTTGTCTGCAGGGTCCTGTGTCCCAGGCTGGGAGAGCTGGAACCTCAGAGATGTGCCTCTGGCCCCTGAAGTGGGAATGTTCCTTACCCAGCTCTGCTGGGGTGATCACTGGGACACAGCAATGAGGGGAGGGCTGGAAGCCCTCTGCTGTGAGGCCAGGCTGGGAGAGCTGGGGTTGTTCAGCCTGGAGAAGAGAAGGCTCCAGGGAGACCTTCTGGTGGCCTTTCAGTGCTTCAAGGGGCTGATCAGAAAGCTGGGAACAGACCTTTGAGCAGGGCCTGTTGTGACAGGACAGGAGGTGATGGCCTGGACTGAAAGAGGGAGATTCAGACTGGAAAGAAGTAAGAGATTTTTGACACTGAGAGTGGTGAGAGCCTGTCCCAGGCTGCCCAGATAGGTGGGAGATGCCCTGTGCCTGGAACCATCCCAGGTTAGGTTGTTAGGGGCTCTGAGCAACCCGCTGGAGTTGCAGATGTCCCTGCTGACTGCAGGAGGTTGGACTGGATAGCCTTGAAAGGTCCCTTCCAACCCAAGCCATTCCATGGCTCCACACTCATGTTACTGAAGTTCCTGCAGAGCAGGCCCTGTTTGATTCAGTAACACAGAATCAGATGAAATTCACCTTGCCCTTAGTTCCAAAACATGGAAGCTGCTGGAGCTTAAACCCTGACTCTTTGGGAGCTGAGTGTTTTCTGGGGGCTGCTGGAACAGATGAATCGATGTTGCTGTGTGGATGCTGCGATACCATCACCGAGCGAGAGGGTTCAGGTCACTGCTGAAGTGGCAGCGCCTGAAGGGGAATGTCCAACAGGTGGCAATTCACCTTTGTGTCCCAGAGATTTGAGGCTGGTGGGACCCAAACTGCTGCCATTCTCAGGTGTGGGATCCCAGGAGCAGAGAGCAGTGAATGGACACAAGGTTGTGGTTCAGGAACAGGAGCCGTCGGCAACCATTGCTCCTTCTGGTGCTGCTGTAGATAGAAGTGACCAGGGAGAGCATCAAGGTTTGTTGGAAACCAGTGGAGTAAACTGGTGTGGAGAAGCCAGGATAGATGAGCTTAAAAAAAAAAAAAAATAAAAAACCAAACCAGAGCTTTTTTAGGTGAAGTTGAGAGATTCTTCAGGATTTTGCATTAAGATCAGTGCCCACCCTGGGTGTCTCAGTGCTTGTTTGACTTCCCACGCTATCTTTGGATGCCCCAAAGGTGTTTCAAAGCTGCAGAGATGTGGTGCTGATGGTTGAGCACCAGCCTTGGGAGAGCTAGAGAATGGTTGGACTCCCAGGAGCTCAAAGGGCTCTTCCAATCCAAACCACTCTATGATTCTCTGAGAAGGCATTGTGTAAAAGCTGAGGGAGGGCAGAACTTCCCCAGTAACACTCCAGTAGCTCATGGTCATGACTTGAAGGATGGGCAGGTTTGCTTTTGTTATGAGATCAGAGATTTCCTTCAGCTGCTGTCTCTTTTCCTACTGGAGCAATGTGCAAAATGGGATGCTGGTGGCATCTGGATGGACCTGCCCTGTTCCAGGGCCAATTTTTCTTCTTGTAAGTATTCTGGTTTGGAGGAAACCTTCCAGAAATACTCAAGCTGGAAGTGTCTCAGTCCTTTATCCTGATGGTAAGCCACAAATCCATGGTAAAACCCCCCTCAAACTCACCCATTTCCTTCCTTTGATGTTTCTTTTCCCCCAGGAAAACCAGAAGAGACCAAACCAGCTGAAGCTGTGACTGGGAATGACATCACAGCACCTCCCAACAAAGAGCTTCCTCCCAGTCCTGAGAAGAAGACCAAGGTAGTTGTGGTTCTATCTTCAGCCTCTTTGCTTCCCTGGATTTTTCTTTGCCAGCTTTTCTGCTTCTTGAGCTGTAGCAGCACAAAGTTCTGTTTTCTGAGCTGCTCTTGGTCAACCATTTCCCTGGGACAGAGACCCCAGGTCTGGTGGTGCCAGCAGAGCCTGGAGCAAAGGTGACCCAAGGTGCATTTCCTAAGGGTGTGTTGAGCTTTCAGTCAGTTCCCTGCTTGCTGTGGGTGTTGTGGAAGTGGTGAGAGATCTGACAGCACTTCTGCTCCACCCACAGCTCCTGCTTGGTCACAGCACCTTCATTTTCAGGTAGCATCAGGAGCTGCTGGGCTCATCTTTCAGGGGTGTTTACAAAGCACAGGAGAGCTTTCCGAGCTGTGCAGCACCCAGTTGAGGCCAGCCCCAGATTAGAATCACAGAGTCATGGAATAGTTAGAGTTGGAAAATGGCCTTAAGGTCATCAAGTCCAGCACTGCCAAGTCCCCACCAAACTATGGCCCTCAGCACCATGTCTCTGGAGCTTTGAATCCTCTCCAGGGATAGGGACTCCACCACTGACCTGGGCAGCCTGGGCCAGATCTGGACAGCCCTCAGGAGGAAAAAAAAATGTTCCTTATCTCCAACCTGAGCCTCCCCTGGGACAGCTTTAGGCCATTTCCTCTTGTCACTTCTTCCTTGGGAAGAGATACCGACACCCCTGATTCTTTGAGCAAAGATAGAGGCAGGAGGTGTTTGGTCCTCCTTTCTGTGCTTTAGATATCTCCTGCACTTGGGTCACGCCAACCATATGAATGCTCCAGGCCTGGGGCTGAGTGGCTGTGAAGTTGCCTGGTGGAAAAGGACTTAGGTGGAAAAGCATCCTGGTTTGGATCAGCAATGCTGTGGCCAGCAGGAGCAGGGCAGGGATTGTCCCCCAGGACTGGGCACTGGTGAGGCCACACCTCCAATCCTGGGGTCAGTTTTGGCCCCTGACTCCAGCAAGGACATTGAGGGGCTGGAGCACGTCCAGAGAAGGACAGCGTAGTTTGTGAAGGGTCTGGAGAACAGGGCTGGTGAGGAGCAGCTGAAGGACCTGGGGTTGTTTAGTCTGGAGAAGAGAAGGCTGAGGGGAGACCTTCTGGCTTCTCCAGCCCAACCAATTCTATGAACCAGTCCCGATGGCTTTGAACTGGGTGGGAAACCTCTCATGGGCTGCTTTGGTGCCCTCTTCTGCCACCTCCTTTTACTTTTTGCCAGGCTCAGAAAACAGAAAGCTCCTTCAGATTCTTTTCTTTCCATCCCAAATGTCATTTTTCTGTTCTGGCAGCTCTTTTGGTTGACAAAGTGCAATTGTTCGGTTGTGTTGTCGGGTTGTTGGTTTTTTTTCCCTTCTTTATTTGTTTAGTGCTGGTTTGGATTTTTTTTTTTGTTTGTTTTGTTTTGTTTTGTTTTGCTTTGTTTTGTTTTACCCTGGATTTTGCTTTTTTGAAAACCCATAAAGCCTGCCACGTCCACATCCTCCACCAAGCCTGCTGCAGCGAAAGCCAAGCCCCTGGCAGCCACCAACACAAAGCGGCCGAGCTCTGCCGCGCCTGCCCCCCACAAAAAGCCCTCCAGCCCTCCTGCAGGCCCTCCAACAGCCACCGCTGCCAAACGCCCGCCCACCAGCACTGCTCGGCCCTCCACCCTAGCTCCAAAAGAGACTAAACCAAAGGTAAGAGCTCTGGGTTCTGGGGGAGCTCCCAGAACTTGTTTCTGTCTTGACTTCCCCAGTGTCTTACCCAAGAGTCAAACCAGAGTGAGGGCACGGGAGGAGAAGAGGAGGAGGAGGAGGAGGAGTGTGGTTCATTGTGTTGTGAGAGCCACAGAGTCCTTGGGATCTGCTTCCATTAACTCACAGACAGCAGCAGATCCCCAAATCCCAGCATGGTGGAGTTGGAAGGGACCTCAGGAGATCATCCAGTCCAACACCCTGCTAAAGCAGCTTGCCCAGGGTCACAATGGCCCCCTGGGTTTGGAAGCTTGCGAGACAAGGAGACTCCACAACCTGCATGGGCAGCCTGCTCCAGGCCTCCAGCACCCTCACACCAAAGATGTTTTTTCCTTCTCTTCAGGTGGAACCTCCTGGGGTCCAGTTTGTGTCCCTTGTCCCTTGTCTTGTCACTGGGCACTACTGACATGATTCTGTCCCCAGCCTCTTGCCCCTCGACTTTTATCCCTTGCATTGAGATTGCTCTTGGATTGAGCATTGAGCACATCCCCTGTAGGGCTGCTCCTCTTCAGGCTGTCACAGAGAGCTCCTCACAGAGCTGCTCCAGGCCTCTCAGCAGCTTCTCAGCCTCCCCTAGAATCTCTTCAGTAGTTCTGCCTCTCTTGAACTGAGAAGCCCAGAACTGAACCCAGTTCTCCAGCTGTGGCCTCACCAAGGCAGAGCAGAGCGGGAGGAGAACTTCCCTTGACCTGCTGGCCACACTCTTTTTCATGCCCCTCAGGAGACCATTGGCCTCAGCCACTAGGCACAGACTGGCTCATCTCCACCCACTGTCACCAACCCCCACCCCCAGCTCCTTTCTCACTAGGTCCTTCCCAGCCACTCTGCCTCCAGCCCAGAGCCTTCACGAGGTTGGTGGCACCTAAAGGCAGAGCCCACCCCTTGGCCTGGTTGAGCCTCATCCCATTGGCCTCATAGCTCCCATTCAGCAGGGTCTGTGCTCTCAGTGCTGCACTGAGTAGCATTGGTGGCTTCTCCACATGCCCTTTGATCTCCTGCTCTGCAGCATTCCAGCGGTGCCCAACATAACCAATTCCGTTTGGCTTCCAGCTCCTTGCTGCCCAAGGCAGTGAGGAGCCCATCAGTGCCACCTGTAACCAGCCTGTCCCTTCTCAGGTTGCAGACACGAAGACCACAGAGAAGCGGACCTCACTTTCCAAGCCTTCATCATCTCCCACTCCTCGGCCCACTGCCAGGAGCGCCCCTGCTACTCCCCGGACAACGGCGGCGTCGCCGGTCACCGCGGCTGCAGGCCCCAAGAGCACCACTGCTTCTCCTCCTAAGAGGCCCACCTGTGAGTAGCCTCCTGCTTGCCTTCAGCAGAGCTCTCTTCCTAGCCAGCTGAGAGTTCCTCTTCCTGCAGAATCACAGAATTGCAGAATGGTTTGGGTTGGAAGCGATCTCAACGCTCAGCCAGTTCCAAGCTGCCTGCCATAGGCAGGGACACCTCCCACTAGAACAGGTTGCTCAAGGCCTCATCCAATCTGGCCTTGAACACCTCCAGAGAGGTTGTGGAGCACAGAATTACAGAAAGTGATTGAAGATTCTGTGATTCTGTGCTCCACAACCTCCCTGGGCAAACCAGTGCCAGTGGCTCACCACCCTCACTGCAAAGAACTTCTTCCTAAAAGCGTAGAATCATGGACTGGGTTGGGTGGGAAGAGACACTTAAGGGATATCTATGCCAACCCCCTGCAGTCAGCAGGGATGTGGGCAACTAGAGCAGGCCTCCCCAGGGCAGAGTAAAGGGGCAGGACAACCTCTCTTGATCCGCTGGTCACACTGTTCTTCATGCCCCACAGGAGACCATTATTGGCCTTCTTGGCCACGAGGGCACATTGCTGGCTTCTGGGCAACCAGCACTGCCAGGTCCTTCTCAACAGCTTCATCAGGAATCTGTATCCCACTCCTGTTGGCAAAGAGGGGACTTGCCCTCAGCTTCACACAGCCAGCATGCAGCACAGGCAGCTTTCAGTGTCTGAAGAACGTTGGTTGCACTCATGTGAATGGGACTGGAGTGGTTTAGTGCTGGATGAGTCTAGGCAAATGCTCTCAGACCTCCTCAGGGCACTTGCCCTCGCTGGCAAGGTTTGCCAATGAGTGTCTGAAACTCAGTTCCACAGGGGCTTGTGGGAAAGGGCACAGCAAAGGGCTACAAAGGTGCTGAGGGAACTGGGGCAGCTCTGTGATGAGGGAAGATGCTAGGAGTTGGGGCTTTTGAGGCTGGAGAAGAGCAGCCTGAGGGGAGATCTCGTCAATGCTGATCAATACTGAAAGGGTGGCTGGCAGCAGGAGGGGACCGGGCTTTGTCAGTGGTTCCCAGAGACAGGACAAAGAGTGAGGGGCACAAACTGGAACATGAGAAGTTCCATCTAAACAGGAGGAAGAACTTCTTGAATTTAAGTTGCTGGAGCCTTAAAGCAGACTGCACAGAGAAATGGTAGAGTCTGCTTCTCTGGAGACATTCCAAACCCACCTGGACATGTTGCTGTGTGACCTTCTCTAGATGACCCTGCCTTGGCAGGGGGCTTGGACTGGATGATCTCCAGAGGTCCTTTCCAATGCCTGCCATGCTGTGAGGTGAAGGTCTGCCCCTCTTTACCCAGATTTACCCCCGCCAGCTCCTTTTGGGTGGTCTCTTATGCAAACTGCAGCCCAGAATGCTGAGGGTTTTAATGAGTTCCCTTCATTTCTCCTTCCAAAACTGAGAGGCAAACAAAGAAGTGTTTTCTGGTGACATTTGAAAGGAGATGGAGGCAACGATGCAGAGATGTGGGAAGGTTGTTCCAAGTGGCAAGATGTACAGAGGAAGAGGCTTCTGCAGCAGCGAGGGTGGTGGGACACTGCCAAGGTACAGTGAGAACTGGGTGGGCGGGGGAGAGATGAGGTCAGCTGGAGAAGCTCCATCAGGAGTTGAAGCTGATTTGTCTGGATCTGGAAGTGCACAGAGGAATCAGGAATGGTAAAAGCAGTGAGGAGGAGAAAGCAAGGGTGTGATAGAGGCTGGTGGGGCCTGAGTGGACATCACCACCAGCCAGACACTATCGGTCCAGTTTGGGTTGAGCACAGAATGACAGAATCCCTAAATCCCAGCGTGGAGGGACTGAAAGGGACCTCTGGAGATCATCCAGTCCAACCCCTGTGCTAAAGCAGAGGCACCCACAGCAGCCTGCCCATGATCACAATGGCCAGGTGGGCTTGGAAGCTCTCCAGGGAAGGAGACTCCACAATCTCTCTGGGTATCCTGGGCCAGGGCTCCAGCAGGCTCACACCAAACAATTTTCTCCTCACATTCAGGTGGTATCTCCTGGGTTCCAGTTTGTGCTCATTGCCCCTTCTCCTGTCGCTGGGCACAGGCAGCTCCAGGTGACTCCTTAGATGGAGGTGATGGAGACTTGGATCTCTTCTGATCACCACTTAGTTTCTTGTTACTTAGCACTGAGCCAGACAAGGAATTTTAAGCTCTGAGCAGCCTGCTCTAGGTGCAAATGCCCCTGCTGACTGCAAGGGCTTGCACTGGATGACCTTGAAAGGTACCTTCCAACCCCACCCATTCCATAATTCTATGATCTTTTTTTTCCCTGCCACTTACTTTTCCTTTCCAGAAGTTGTAAAAACAATTTATCTATTTGAAGAAGAGCTTCTTTCTATCTTCCAGATCAGGAAAGTGCTCCGAGTCTTGGACTTTCTTTCCAGTTCAGACCATTTCCCAGTAGCTTCAGCATTCTTCAGGTTTCCAGCACCACATTCTGATGACACTGACAAAAGTCATCACCACTGACCCGAGCAGAGCAAACATCTCCTTAGACATTCAAGGGAGATGTTGGTCCTCCTGCCTTCCTGTGAAGCCAGCCCTCTCCTCTTCAGGCAGCTTTCCCAATTAAAGTCATGGAAGCAAGGAATGAGGTTGGGTTGGGACCTTTTTGATGTGTTTGGTGTTAATTATATCTCTGGCCTTTAGGCCTTATGAAATCACCCACATCTGCTTCATCTCATTAGCTGCTGGCTTCTCTGGGGGTGGTTAATTGAACGCTTTGAGCAGAGGCAGGATGGAACCAGCCAGGCTCACTTGGCCTCCAGTTATCAGCCTCTTTGCTTGCTCTTTTCTGAGGTGGTTTCCATAAAGTAGCTGCCAGCTACAGGAGGCTAGCAGGGAAGCATAGAACTGAAGTGAAATAGCAGGAGTTAAAGCTTCATGGTTTAATGGCCTTTGGTCTTAGGGTGAAGGTTCACAGATTCATAGACTGGTTGGGGCTGGAAGGGACCTTAAAGATCATCCAGTTCCAACCCCCCTGACACGGGCAGGGACACCTCCCACTAGCCCAGGTTGCTCAAGGCTCCATTCAAGCTGGCCTTGAACACCTTCAGGGAGGGAACATCTCCAACCTTCCTGGGCAACCTGTGCCAGTGTCTCACCACCCCCACTGGAAAGGATTTCTTCCTACTCTCCAATCTAAATCTGCCCTCCTCAAGCTTCAATCCATTCCCTCAAGTCCTCTTGGATTTGATAACCCTGAAGATCTCTTCCAAGTGAAACAATTCTTTGATTCTCTGAAGATGAGGGGGTGGAGGGGGTTCATAATTTCCAGCTTAGATTTTTCTACCTTTCTTGTTTGGTTTCAATGTTGCCTTCCTTTTGCTTTATGGGGAGGGTGGTGAGACACTGGAACAGGTTCCCCAGGGAAGATATGGATGTCCCCTTCCTGGAGATGTTCAAGGCCAGGCTGGATGAGGCCTTGAGCAGCCTGGGCTAGTGGGAGGTGTCCCTGCCCATGGCAGGGCATTGGAACTGGATGATCTTTAAGGTCCCTTCCAACCCAAACTGTTCTGTGAATCTATGAAACAAAGCCAAAGTTCTTCATCCCTGGCAGCTAACCCACCAGAATTCCACCATCCCAGAACTCTCTAAAATCAGTTCTGTTTCATTTAGTTTGTTTTTTTTTAAGTCAGGTTTTGCCTGGACCTTTGTGTTTGATTTGGTTTCTGCTTTCAGAGACCCTGGGTTCTGCTTTCTGTGCTCCTGTCCTCTGCCTGAAATCAGGTCATGATCATTGGGCTTTGCCCAAAGGCTCAGTTTAGGGATTGATTTTTGGGTTGATACAATTGGAATGGGGGCCAAAATCTCTGCAGTGATGTCTGTGCACAAAAAGTGACCTGGGTCAGGACTCAGCTAACAGAAAGACCAAGGTGACAGATGGGACTAGTGTGGGGTGGCTTTTGCTGTTTTATGAGGAAAGGAGCTGTGGTTTGGTGGGGGTTGGGCTGGTTTGTTGTTCTCCTTGTTTGGTTTTGCTGTTTTTAAGGAAGGAAATTGGGACTTGAAATGCTGAAAATTGATTAAATTGAAATTGGGATGCAAATAATTTGAGTGTTGACAGATCTAGCAGGGAAAATGAGATGCAAATGGTACTCTGGGAGTGTGGCATCCTGGGTTGGACATTAGGAAGAATTAAGTTGGACCTGAGGAACAATTTTTGCCTGTTCAGGGTTGTCCAGGCCTGGCCCAGGCTGCCCTGAGCACTGGTGGAGTCCCCATCCCTCGGGAGGTTTCCAGGCCATGGAAGTGTGGTGCTGAGGGCCATGGGTTGGTGGTGCCCTGGCAGTGCTGAGGTCATGGTTGGACTCTCATTCCTGAGATGCTTTATTCCAAGCAGCATGTTAGAAACAGGGACAGTGGGTGGAGAGGACCACCAGAGAGGTGGGAGATGCCCATGCCTGGCACCACTGCAGGTCAGGTTGTCTGGAGCTCTGAGCAGCCTGCCCTAGCTGCAGATGTCCCTGCTGACTGCAGGGGGTTGGGCTGGAGGAGCTTGAAAGGTCCCAAACCATTCTGTGATTCTATCTATGTGAGAAGCTGTGGCCAGCCCCTGAGCTTCAGGAGAAGCTGTGGTGGCCTCTCAGGCTTCTCCTCTCTGCAGGCTGGCTCCTGCTGTGCAGCACTGATGGGTACTGATGGGTGTGTTTGTGTTGGCAGCTATCAAGACTGATGGGAAGCCCACAGATGCCAAGAAGACCTCTGCGAAGTCACCATCAGGTAACTTTGTCCCATTCCCATCGAGATCAAGTCTTGGTTGGGGCTGTGTTTGTTGAGCAGGTCAGACTCAGAGGGCTTTGTCTAGCTGGCCTCTGACCCTTCTTTTCCCCCTTCCCTCCATCTCTATGATGACTGTAGCAGACCTGAGCCGCCCCAAGAGTGCTGCTGGGAACGTGGCCAAAAGCAGTGCCACCACTCCTTCCACCACCTCCTCCAGCGCACCCCCTCTGCCTGGTGTGGCCACCAGCCGGCCCAAACCCAAGCCTGCTGCCACCAAACCCACCACAACCTCAACCTCAACAGCAGCAGATGTGAAAAAACCAGCTGCTAAGGCTGCAGCTAAGCCCAGCACCGTGTCCAAGCCTCGTCCCACCAGCAGCGTTTCTGCTCCAGACCTGAAGAACGTCCGCTCCAAGGTCGGATCCACAGATAACATCAAGCACCAGCCTGGTGGGGGCAAGGTGAGTGTCTCAGCAGCCAGATGTCCTTGGGTTGGGAGCTCTGAAGCATCAGGCGTGCTCTTTGCTAACTGTGGTGGCTGTGTCCTCACTGCTCTTCTCATGTATGCGCTGCAGAGCTCCTCCTTGGGTTCTTGGTTGATGCATGAGGCAGTGGCAGGAGTGTACAGAAGGAATCGGCCTTGAGAGCCTTCCAGGTGTTTCCTGAGACAACTCCAGGAATTCCAAAACCCTGTGGTATTCTGGTTTGCTGTCCTACATCCTGACATAGAAACCAGAAAGTTCAAAACCTTGTCTGCATTCCAAAACTTGGCCTTGAAGAGAGGAATGGAGTCCACTGAGTGCTGCGGAAGGTGGGATAAGGCACTAGGGTACAGGAACTCTGGATTCAGGAGCACATTCCACAGCACCTTGCCCAGTTCTAGGAACACGGGATTCTGGTCAACCTGTCAGGCTGGAAGTTGGTGTGAAATGGGTTCTACATACACTGCTCTTTGGGCATCCTCTGGTGGTCACAAAAGAAGAAGAGGGTGATGCCAAAGGAGTTGTTGGGAAGGGCATTTACATAGCTAGAACCTGAGGCTTTCCATCAGTAATGGTCTTCAGTGACACATCCTCTGTGAGGATCTACCATAAAGCTTCAGGGAGATGCCTGTAGCCCTCTTCTGAGGCCTGGAATCATTTGGTGAATACTCCCTGTCAACTTGAGGCCATTTCCCCTCATCTGTCACCTCTTATTCCCTGGTAAAAAGTGATGAGAGAAAATGGCCTCAGGGGATGTTTAGGTTTGGACATTAGAAGAAACTTTTCCACTGGAAGGGTTCTCAGAGACTGCAACAGGCTCCCCAAGGAGGTGGTTGAATCCCCAGCCCTGAAGGGGTTTCAGAGCTGCAGAGATATGGTGCTGAGGGTCATGGTTTAGCCCCAGCCTTGGCAGAGTCAGTGAATGGTTGGACTGGATGAGCTTAGAGATCTTTCCAACCAAAGCCATCCCATGATTCTGTGATAGCCACAATGAGCCATTGTGGCCATTGAGCCATTGAGCCAGACACAGCCATCCCATTCATGTGGATAAAGATGTGCAGGGCAGTGTCAGGAGGCTCTGCTCAGTGATGTCCAATGACAGGACAAGGGGCAGTGGGTGCAGGCTGGATCACAGGAGATGCCACGTGAGCATAAGGAGAAACTTCCTCTCTGTGAGGGTGGCAGAGTCCTGGAACAGGCTGCCCAGAGAGGCTGTGGAGTGTCCTTCTCTGGAGACACTCAAAACCCTCCTGGCCACGTTCCTGTGTGACCTGCCCTGGGTGACCCTGCCCTGGCAGGGAGGTTTGGACTGGGTGATCACCTCTAACGTTCAGTGATTCTGTAGTCTCTGCCTGACAACCACATCAGCAGTCTGCCTGCAGACAGAGGGCTTGCACTGCCCCAGACAGGAGCAGATCTGCCCACTGCACCTGGCTGCAGGTCTGCAGTGATGGAACTCTCACCACAGAGCTTTAATCCAATGTCAGGGGAGCATGGGTTGTGCTGGGAGCCTTCATCCCCTCTCAGGCATTTGAAAGCCAAGGGTGTTAGAGGGCTGTGGTGGGCAGCACCAACACAGCCATGATCCATCAAGGTTGGAGTATCTTACTTGTACCATGTCACAGTGGAGCTCAGACATCTAGAGGACAGAAATTTCCACTCCCCAAATCATTCTGGAAATGACAAACCAACTCTGGTGGCAAACTGGGAGGTGAGCAGTTGGGTGACCCCTTCATGGACTGCGTCTTGTAGCATGAAACCAGCCCCAGAAAGAAGCCCAAAAGTTGCTCTGGGATTCTAAACTCTGCTGGGGCTCTTGTTCTACCTCACAGGCTTCTGGTGTCACTTCATTTGGACATTTAGTTGCACCCTCCTTTATTCCCTAAATATTCCCACACAAAATCCTTAAATCCCAGTGGCTATCCTGGTGAGACAATAACCCTTTTTGTAGTCTTTTTTCACGCTGAGATGTTAGAGTCTGAGAGATCCCCAGAAGTGCTGGGGTTGCTCTTTAGCTCCTGTTCTGTTGCTGGGAGGTTTGTGAAATATAGGGTTTATGCTGGACCCCTTCCCAAAAATGCAGGTCCTGCTGCACTTGGCTGGGTGTAGATGAGCAGAAGAAGGGACATTCAGAGGCAGCTGCTGATGTTTTCTCACAACCTGCACATTTTCCTCCAGTGTTCTGCTTTGCTGGAGTAGGCAGGACCACCAGCACTTGGCTAGCTAAAGAAACCCTAAAGCCACTGGTCATCTCAAAGCTGGAGGTGATGCCCTCTCCCTGGAGGCATTCAAGGCCAGGCTGGATGAGGCCTTGAGCAGCCTGGTTTAGTGGGAAGTCTTCCCTGGCCATGGCAAAGGGGTTGGAACTGTATGATCTTGAAGGTCCCTTCCAAACCAACCTGTTCTGTGGAGCTGTGACTCAGCATGTGGGGGAGACAGCAGCAGTGGGAGGAGGCTGGGTCTGTGTCCAGCAGAGCCCTTGGGGCTGGAAGGTCAGCCCAGGGATGTGTTTGCCTCTGAGGTCTGTGTGACATCCTCTCGCTGTGCTGCTGTTGGGTTGCTAAAAGGTTGGATTGGGTTGGGTTTTTTTTGGGGTGGAGGGTCACTTGAAGACCTGCCACCATGACTGTTGGGGGAATGAATGATGAACACCTCCTTGGAGGTGTTCAAGGCTGGGTTGGATGAGGCCTTGAGCAACCTGGGCTAGAGGAAGGTGTCCCTGCCCATGGCAGGGGGGTTGGAACTGGGTGATCTTTAAGGTCCCTTCCAACCCAAGCCATGCTATGAATCTGTGAGACACCAAGGAAGGTCACCTCTGAGTTCTTTGAGTAACGGACAACTTAATCATTGCTCTGTGGCCTCAGGGTGCCTGTTCCATCCCATGTCTGAGTGTTGTTGCTTCCCCTCCACCCCCTTCGTCTCATCCTGTGCCTGGGATTATGTTTTGCCTGAGGATTACAGCACCTAAGAAGTTCTCCTGGGTTGTCCTCTCCGCCGAGTTGATCTGGGTGGCCTCAGCTGCCCAGCTCCTGCCCACGCTGTCCCCGGTGCTGGTTCAAACCCTCCCTTTGTCTCCATCCAGGGGAAGGTAGAGAAAAGCCCAGACTCAGCCGCTGCAGCGCAGAGACCTGAACCCCAGGGGCTCCCCAAAACGCCCACCAGTAAAGAAGGGTCCCCCAGACAGCCCAATGGGAAAGTGAGTTTGTTTCAGACTTTTCTCTGGGGGAGATGAAGGAAACCATGTCTTGGTTTGGGTCACTTTCCCTCCTCTTCAACTCTTCTTGCTCTCTGTCTCCTGTCAGTGTCATTGTTCCTCCCAAGGACACTCTTCCAGGTCTTCCCTGTAAACCCTGAGGTGTTCTCAGTAAAACACCTTCAGAGGTCACTGTTGGAGGTGTCTTCTCCTTGTCTGCTCTAAACGTTCTCAGAGCAGAGCTCTCCATCTTCACCTTGAGGTAGTCAACTTGCAGTTGGAGCTTTCCCTCGAGACCAGTTCTTCACAGCCAGCACCAGTGTGTGGCTAAGGAGAGGGAGCTTCACTTCCATGCTGCTTCATGTTAAGGCCTTGCTAAGAGCATTAAGGACTTCCTGTCCTCCCTGCAGCATTCCTGACCCAAAACCACGCAGCAGGAGGTCACCACTTGATGGGTCACTGTGATGGCAGTGGGGTGGGTGTCCCTGCAGCACCAGCTTCGTTCAGGGTTAGCAGGCAGAACCATGAGTGGCTGGGATTTGTCCCTCTGGAGAAGCCACCACAGCTCCGTGGCACAAGGACGATCCCAGAGCTGCTGCACTGAATCCAGTCTGAGCTGGCCACAGGGCTCTGGGGAACCTGCAGAGCTGAGGGCATTCTGGTGATTCCTTTTGTGCCTCAAACTGGTCACCTCTTTCTAGAATGCAGGACAGAGCTTCTGCCACCTGCTGTGCTCTTCAGTAACCCCCAGACTAAACTCATGTCCTAACTAACCCTCTACACACAGGCCTGCTGCTCCAGCTTGGTGAGTAAAAGCTCAGCTAGCAGCCACCTTCTGGCTTTGGAAGAAGTCCACCATGGTTTAGTTTAAAGGAGAAACAATTTAATCAGAAGGATTAGGGAGAGACAATTTAATCCACAGGCAGCCCAGAGCAGTGGTGGAGTCCCCAATCCCTAGAGGGCTTTCAAAGCCATGGAGATGTGGTGCTGAGGGACGTGGTTTGGTGGTGGCCGAGTTCATAGTTGGACTCTGTGATCTTAAAAGTCTCTTCCGACCAAAACCATTCCATGATTCTAGTTGACATGAGACATGTCCTAAAAAATAACTGAAGGTTGCACAACCTTTCTCAGACACCAGAGGTTTTGAAAAGCATTGCCCAGGACTGACCCAGTCCATAGGAGTGAAGTGCAGACACTGAGCAGCTCAGAGCGTTGTTGGAAGAGGTGGCCCCACGGCTGTGATCTGTGGAGCAAGGAGGCAGCTCAGCTCTCCCTCAGCTGGGGAAACTGCTAGGAAGCTTCATGTGGCACATAGAGGAACCTGGCTTTTCTGGTAGGGAGGAACCTGGCTCTTCTGGTAGGCAGGTGCCCACCTGGTTGTGCCAACCCATGGAGAAGAGGTCTTCACACTTACGCGCTGGCACTAACCCTGTCTGTGCAGCCTCTCATTCCCTTCACTTTTTTTTCTCATTCTCCTCCTCCGTTGCTTCCACACCTAATGCTGAGCTTGGGTTGAGCTTGACACGAGTCCTCCTTGATTCACCACCCTCTTAGAGCATCCACTCCAGCCTGCCATGTGACAACTCTAACCAGTCCTCTTCCCTTGTGTTGTTTTCCATTCTGTAACGTTCCAGGTCCAGATAGTCTCCAAAAAAGCGAACTACAGCCATGTTCAGTCCAAGTGTGGTTCCAAGGACAATATTAAGCATGTCCCTGGAGGTGGGAATGTAAGTATGGGCTCTGGGCAAGCTGTCTGTCTACTAACTCCTCCTCTTGTGCTATGTTTGTCCATGTCAGAGTCTGCAGAGTGCTGGGGTTCAGGCAGCAAGGTGTGGCAGAGGTTTGAGGCTTCTGGAAACCACATAGGCTGAAGGATGTCTTCCTTTTATGTTCCACATGGACACTAGGTTGGACAAACATGGTTGGTTTCATGGTGCTACAGCCATGCCTTACCCATTTAAGTGGTGTTCAGTACCAAATGTAGGATGTGGACATTGCTGAGCCCAGGAGTCAGCTCACCATGGATCCCCTCCACAGTCAGTGGAGCCACCTCCTTGGTCCTCTGACCTGCTGTAGATGTTTGATGGTTCCAGATGGGATGAATTGTGGCCTAGAAGTTCCTCTTCACCAGCTAATGATAGCCAGAGGTGGGAGGAGAGGACATGTCCTGAAATTGTACCAGGAGAGGTGTAGGTTGGACATGAGGAGAAATTTCTTCCCTGCAAGAGTAGGCAGGCACTGGAAGAGGCTGCCCAGGGAGGCAGTGTAGTCACAATCCCTGGAGGTGCTCAGCAAACATGTGGACATGGCACTTGGGGACATGGTTTAATGGCCGTGGTGGTGTTGGGTTGATGGCTGGACTTGATCTTAGAGGACTTTTCCAACCCAAACACTTCTATGATTGTATAGTGGAGCCAGCCTGAGGCAGATGAATTTCACCTCATGTTTCAGAGGCAAAGAAGGGTGAAGAAGTAGGAGGAAAAGCCTCTGGGGCCTAATCTTTGAGCTGTGATTAACAGCTAAATTTAAAAGCTGGTAGTGGCCATGCAGCAGAGTTGAATTTGTTAGAAGAGGAGCTTGATCTTGGTCTGTCCCTGGGCTTGGCTTGGAGTCTCTTGACCTGGAACTGTCTGGCAGCAAAAAAACAGCTACCAAAATACTTCAGCTTTGGACATCACCACTGTGGTTTGGCATCTTGTGTCCTTGTGGGCAGGTCTCGGGGACAGATCAGGTCAGTGCTGGGCTCCTTGTACTGGAGCCAGTTTGCAGGACACAGAGGTTGGCTGGTTTGTACTGGGGCCAGTTTGCAGGACACAGAGGTTGGCTGGTTTGTGCTGGGGCCAGTTTGCAGGACACAGAGGTTGGCTGGTTTGTGCTGGGGCCAGTTTGCAGGACACAGAGGTTGGCTGGTTTGTGCTGGGGCCAGTTTGCAGGACACAGAGGTTGGCTGGTTTGTGCTGGGGCCAGTTTGCAGGACACAGAGGTTGGCTGGTTTGTGCTGGGGCCAGTTTGCAGGACACAGAGGTTGGATGGTCTCCAGAAGACAATGAATGCTCAAGTCCAAGGAAGTTGTGTCCATTGGTGGTTACATTTATGGCTTCCTGAGGAGTGGTGCCCAGCTGTCACCTCTCATGGTGCTTTGTGCCCTGTGGAACTCCCTGTGTATGATTTCTGGTGCTGTAGAGGTGGTGTCCTCTGTTTGGTGTCTAGCTGAGAGTGGTGTTGGACTTGGTGCAAACTCCTGGGAAGTGGTTGTTTGGCTGGCTGAACTGCTGCTGCACAGGGCCAGCTCTTCCTTCAACCTTTGCAAGAAGCAACCAGCCCTGGGTTCTTCACCTCATTGCCCACAGCCTGGTTGCCAAGGTGGTAAGAGGCAGATGTTGAAGTCACACAACAAGGTCCACTTGACTAAGCTTGACTCAAGGAGAGTTCTCTGTGCCATAGGAAGAAGAGCTGATGTTGAGACCATCACCTTCCCTCAGCATTTTCTCACCTGTGGACATTTCTGTTGTTGCTGCATCTTCCATCTGGGTTTGCCACCCAGGTTTGGAGCAGATTGGTGGTCCTCAGTCAGTGGTTTGTGGCAGAGGTCCCTTTGGCTGGAGGGAAGCAGCTGGGGGCTCACAGCTTGCCCAGGCAGGGCCATTGTGAGAACCTGGTGAGACCTGGTGGCCACTCTGGCCACAAACCAGCTCCTTTCATTTGTTCTTTCTATCTGCTCACACCTTCTGAGGTGTTTTCTTGATCAAATGCAGTGATCATTTCTGATGGACCTCCTGAAGCACACTGCTGATGGGGGTGTCTGGAGGGTCCCTTGTCTACCCTTGGCTCCCAGTTAAAGCAGTTGGGAATCCTGTGGATAAAAGCAGTGGTTGGCAGCAGATGATGAGTGAACTTCAGGTTTGCTGTGGTAGAACCAATGGACAAGTCAAGAAATCAAGGCCAGGCTGGATGAGGCCTTCATCAACCTGGTCTAGTGGGAGGTGTCCCTGCCCATGGCAGAGGGGGTGTGGAACTCAATGATCTTCCAGGTCCCTTCCAACCCAAACCATTCTGTGAATCTAGGACATCCTCCCTGAGGTGATTCCTCGCTGGTAGACTCTTTGAGTACCCTTTTTTTATACATGGAGATCATTTCTTCTCCCCTCCAAGATACTCAAAAGCAGTAGATGTTGTGCCTACTCACCTTATATTTGCCAGAACATCTTGGCACCAACACAGGTAGGTCTCATGGGTGAAAAAAAGCACTTTGTTGTGCTTCAGTGTGAAGGTGCTGAGGCACTGCAACAGGTTGCTCAGAAAAGTTGTGGAGGCTCCAAGCCTGGAAGTGTTCCAAGCCATGTTGGATGGGGCCTTGAAAAATCTGGTCTAGTAGAAGGTGTCCCTGCCCATGGCAGGGGGTTGGAATTAGATGATCTTCAAGGTCACTTCCAACCCAAAGCATTCCATGATCTCCAGGAGAAATCATGAGGAGCCCTGCCTGGGTATGTCCTCCTGAGCTGATAGAATGCATTCTGTGAAAGAAACTCTGGTTGCTGTTCCAAGCAAGCAGGGACTCAGGACAGCTCAAGGCTGCAGTGACTTCACTGACAGCCCCCAAGAACATGAAGCTCAGTAGCTGTGGTGTCCCCCTTTGGGGTTCTGGTGTCACTGAGTCAGGACACAGCACATGGAGCAGGCTGGCAGGGGGCTGAGCTGTGCTGGGCGACCTGTGCTGAGCCAAGAAGACTGCAGGGCTTTGGCTCAGCCCAGCCCAGAGCACAGCAGGGCTCATGCTGCTGACAGCCACGGCCTGCAGACTGTCAGCAGCGTCCCCAGACAGCTTCTGGGGGAGCTGGGGAGCGGCTCAGTGCTTGGCACTCAGAAAGAAAGGTTCTCATGTTCTCCTGAGATGATGAGAGGTCATCTAGAGCAACCCACCCATCACAGGTCAGCAGGGACATCTGCAGCTGCAGCAGACAGCCTGACCTGCAATGGTTTCAGGCATGGGGCATCTGCCACCTCCCTGGGTGACCTGGGCCAGGCTATCACCACCCTCAAGGCACAAAAATCTTTCCCTTCTCTCCACTCTGAATCTCCCTCTCTGAGTTTCAACCATCCCCCCTTGTCCTGTCACAACAAGCCCTGCTCAAAAGTGTGGCCCCAGCTTTCTGCTCAGCCCCTTGAAGCACTGAAAGGCCACCAGAAGGTCTCCCTGGAGCCTTCTTTTCTCCAGGCTGAACAATCCCAACTGTCCCAGCCTGGCCTCACAGGAGATTTCAGGACCTCTCTCACTGTACTTTTTCACTGGGGACTTCATGTGCCAGGATCAAGTCACTGGTAGACTGAGGGCAGTCACACTGGGGAGCAGCTTCCCCACTCCCAGGGGTTTGTCTTGGAGGGTTCAAGCTTCAGCTGCCTCTCCCACCTAGTTTGTTCTATCTAGGCTTGATGGTCCTTCCTGCTATCCCCTTGTCAACTGGGAGAAAGGACCACTCTGAGGAGGCTGCAGGCAAAGCCTGCCCTGGGCTAGTCTGCACCTTGAAGGTGGTGGAGAGAAAAAGCTGGAGGTGGTGGCTTGTCTCTGGCCCTACAGCAAGGGAGGGGGTCAGTAGAACCATGAGATGACCTTTGTCCTGGTGACAGTCTGGAGCTGCCCAGGCATTGCCTGTATCCTCAAGGGCAGAGCCAGCAGGGGGTAGAGAACATCTGGGGAACTTGTCGATGGGATTGGCTTTTTTTTTGTCCCTCTTCCAAATGCTTTTGCATTCCATCAGCTCCAGACTCATGTTTCTGGTTGCTCTCCATCCATTAGTTTTATCTGGTCTCAACTTCCCCTGCTCACATTACCCCCTCCTGGCTGGTGCAGGACTTTCCACAAGGCCAAAACCAACTGCGGCGTTTGGCTGGGAAGTTCTCATGCAAAGATCCTTCTGTGGAGAAAGGGGTGGGGGCTCCCTGGGTGTGACCCTGTGGCCTCCAGCCTCCCTGGAAACCTTTCTCTGCTCTGAGTTGCTTCTTTTTGTCTCTTCAGGTGCAGATCCAGAACAAGAAGGTCGACCTTTCCAAAGTGTCCTCCAAGTGTGGCTCTAAAGCAAACATCAAGCATAAGCCAGGTACAGCTTTGACCATCTCCTCGTGATTTGGTTGTAGATCTTGCAGAGCTTCACCCTGGTCTTGGATTGTGACTGGAACCTCAAGGAGGTTGTTGCCTTCAGAGAGGGTTTCTGGAAGTGCTTGGGTCATTCCTGGTGGTTTCATGGGTGGAGAAGTGGGTTAGGAGATGTGGGGTCTCATGTGGGGTCTCATCAGAAGATCCTCTTCTGCTTTGGTTTCATTTGGGAAAAAACCCAGGGAGATCCCTCCCATGAGCATTCCAGGAGTCTGGAGGCCTCATCCCTGCTTGCAGAGGGCTTTGGGCTCTCTGAATATGGCTGTGAAGGGTAAGTCACCTCCCTCCAGTTCTTCAAAGTGAAGACAAAGGTCTCTCAGCCCTCAGTTCAGTGGCAGCTCCTCACTTTGGGCTCTTTCGAGACATGGGATGGGATGGGCCTGCAGGAATCCTTTGCTCCCCACTGAGAACTCAGCAGTAACTCCATGGAATTCCTGCAAATCTGGGCTCTCCTAACCAATCCTGGACCACCCCTCAGCTGCAGCATAGGCAAGCCCCAGGCCCAAGGTACCACCATGGCTGTGGGCGGTGTTAGAGCTGCACCTTTGTAGCCTTCCAGAGTGTGGTCAGTTGGGTGGCTTCTGGTGGTCTGCTGGACCTGAGGACACATCCTGCAGAGCAAAGGTGCTGGCAGTCAAAGCTCCATGCCTGAGGGACAAGGTTCAGAGACCCAAGCTGAAGACAAACCCTACAGGCTTGTCTTTGTCTGCTCCTTCTGCCAGCCTGCTGGGTTGAAAGGAGTTCAGCCTTCTGCCCCTAGCACCATGGGTCAGTGCCTCCACAGGTGGTGCCACCACCACGACCCCTGCTCCACGCTCTGCAGTACCAAGCAGTACCAAGCTGCCCACCACAATGGCTGCTCTTGTGCAGGGGTGATGAGAGCAGAGCAACCCAGGCAGAATTCCCCCGAGTCAGATGTCTGACCTGGGTTTTGTGCTGGCCACCAAGGGCCATGCCAAGCTTGCAGTGTGCTGAGGAGAGTGTTTAATGATGTCACTGGGCAGGAGCCAAACTGGGATGCTTTTCTGGAGGAACCTGCTGGAACAGGGGCTGCAGGAGCAGGCTTCCATGGAATCACAGAGTGGTGCTGCCTGGAAGGGACCTTTGAGCTCAACCATTAGCCCAGCACAGGCAGGTCACTGATGGTCTGCAGCCAGGAAAGTCTTGATGGGAATCTGCAGTTGGCTTTTTGACCTTCAGCTTCGCCTGAACCTGGTGTCCATCCACTTCCCATATGTGGCTTCTCCTTGCCTGCCTACACAGCCACCTCCTGGGCAGCTGAAGTGGTGGCCCAAAGGGGTGTGTGTCAGGGAAGGAGCTGCTGAGCCAGGCAGACATCTGCCAGTGACGGAGGAAGGGTGGGAATGGATGGCAAGCAAAGGAAGGTGGTTAACAAAAAGTTTGGACACGAGGGACAATTTCTGCCCCTCAAGGGTTGTCCAGGTTTGGCCCAGGCTGCCCAGGGCAGTGGTGGAGTCCTCATCCCTGGAGGGGTTTCCAAGCTGCGGAGATGTGGTGCTGAGAGCCATGGTTTGGTGGCACCCTGGCAGTGCTGGGTTCATGGTTGGGCTCCATGAGCTGAAAGCTCTCTTCCAATGCAGATGATTATGTGATTCCATGAGGAGCAGGAATTGTCCTGGCACTGCTGCCTGCACAGATGGGCTGAGCTGGCAGAGACCTCAGCAAGGGACAGGGACAGGAGTGGGCAGCTGGTGTTAGCCATCAAAACACCAGTGTGGGATGGGGTGGAAGTGGCATTTGTCATCTCTGCTGGGGGAGTCAGATTCATGAGCAGATCTAGTGAGGCATCAGGACACCTTCCAGCCTGTCTGCCCACACCTGTGGTGTTCCCCACCTGAGGGCACCTCCAAGCTTGGCCGTGCAGCTCTGCTCGAGTGGGAATCACCAGCTCTGATCTCACCAGCTCACAGAGGAACCTGAGCTGCAGAGCCTGGGCCACTGAATGTGTTGCTTGGTCCTGTCCCTCCTCCAAAGCACATCTGGGCCTCAGTGGTTCCTCAGGGAGTGCTGGGAAGGGGACAGGTCTGAGGTGGGACTCCTCTGGAGGCTTTAATAAACTGAGCCCTGCACCATCTTGTCCTAGGGGGAGGAGATGTCAAAATTGAGAACCAGAAGCTGAACTTCAAAGAGAAGGCCCAAGCCAAAGTGGGTTCTCTGGACAGCGTGGGACACTCGCCAGCAGGAGGAGCCGTGAAGGTGAGTGCAGCCAGCTCTGGCACCTCGGCTGAGGCTCTCACTTTGGTTCTTCTCCAGCATCCTGGAGCTGGGCACAGCTTTTCCACCCCTTCTGTAGCCACCTACTTGTTTTGTGGCCTCTGCGGTGAACTCTATGAGTCAGAAAGGTCAGAAAGGAGAGAGCCGTGAGCCACTTTGGTGGCCTGAGTGGACTCCCTGCTAGATGCTCCTCAGAGGGCTCACACTGCCCATTTCCATCCTTCCTCCAAGAGCCTGAGAGCAGGGATTGCTCCAGGCACTATGAACCCATCAGAGAAACTGTCCATGGCCCTTTTCCCCATGGTGAGATCCAAGTGCTCCACGCTGGCAGGCAGCAACTTGCAGCTCTGGGGAGCACTTTGCAGCTCAAAGGCTCTTCGTGGGAGGTCAAGAAGAGATTGCTGTGCTCTCAGTGCTGTGCTCCAGCTCTTCTCATGAGGACACAAACTGCCCCCAGCCTTGCTCCAGCCACAGCAAGGAGACCTCTGTCGTGGGGAGAGGACAAGAGCTGGGTGGGCTTGACCTGTCATACCATGTGGTGGTCAGAGTGGGGCTGGGGACTGCCTTCCCAGCATCTCCTCATCCCCCTTCCCAGCACCTCCTCATCCCACTTCCCAACACCTTCTCATCCCCCTTCCCAACACCTCCCCATCCCCCTTCCCAACACCTCCCCATCCCCCTTCCCAGCATCTTATCCCCCTTCCCAGCACCTCCTCATCCCCTTTCCCAACGCCCTGTTATCCCACTTCCCAATACCTCCTGGTCCCCTGGTGTCAGAGAAGCCAGGGAGGGCACTAGGGACTTTGGGACCCCTCCCTTGGCACGCCCCCAGCAGCCCTTCAACCCTCACCTTCTGTTGACTCATCCCTGTCCCCTTCCCCACCCTTTGTGTCCTGGCAGGCTGAGGGCAGCGCAGAGCCCGCGCAGGTGGCACCGCCCTCGCAGAACGGCGAGGTGCCCGCGCCCGGCGCCGCCCCGCGGGAGAACGGCGTGGGGGTGCCCCCCGCCCTGGCTGGTGGTGACCAAAGGGAAATCCAGAGCTTCGAGACTCAGATCCAAGAGACAAGTAAGCGGCTGTCGCCTTGGCCTGTCTGCGCCGGGGCGGTGGGGACGGAGCCCAGCAGCGGGGCAGGGGCTGGTGCCACCGCGGCTGCCGCAGCCCCTGGGCTGTGCCCGGCGACGTCTGGAGGGGCTTTGCCTTGCCTCTGGTTTTTAATTCAGAAAATTGCCCTTTTATCTTCCAGGCATCTAATGATGACATTCTGGTATCGTCTCCCATNTTCTGGTATCGTCTCCCATCCCCCTCCTCTCCCCTCTTCTCCCTCCTCTCCCCTCCCCACCCCCCTCCCCTTCTCACTGCCCTTGTGTCACTGCAGATTGACCCTCACCAGCTGAGGTTCCGTGAGAAGACCAAGGCTGGGCCAGACCACGGAGCGGAACTCGGCGTCTCCAACCCCCCCAACCCTTCCCAACAGCACTTCCCAAGGCGTAGCACATCCGGCAGTGACCGCCCGGCCTCGGCCGCCTCCTCCTCACCGCTGCAGCAGCCAGGCCCCCTGGCGGCGCTTCCTCAGCAAGGCTTGTGCCCCCCCAGCCCCAGCTGCCACCTGCTCCCCTCCCAGTAACGCAGCTTGGCTCTGGTAACCCACCGGTGGCTTTAGATGGGGGGAGGACAGCGTCCCTCCTGCCCAGGCCAGCATCCCTCCTGCCTGGGCCAGTGTCCCTTCTGCCCAGACCCATGTCCCTCTTACCTTAGCCAATGTTCCTCCTGCCCAGACCCATGTCCCCCTGCCCACACTTGCTCCTCCAAGAACCCTGGGGGCTCCCAGTGAGTTGTTCTTGGCTGGAAAGGGATTTCCCTCCCTGCCTCTCCCCCCACCCATTCCCTTTGCCTCCTCCCTTGTGCTTTTTAGGACTTCTCCAAGTTGAGTGTGGGCGCTGGGGACAGGGGTGGGTGGATGGTGGCCAGGCCGGGTCCCACTTCTGGAAGGAGCTCCAAGGGATGAGCCCTGAGCTTCCTTCTCTCTGGTTTTTCTTCAAGCCCATCCTCCTCGTGCTGGGCCCCGTTGGATGCTCTCCTTTGGCCACCCCTTGGGGCTGTTTCAGCTGTTGTGACTCCAGGTGGGGTGGTGCTGGTGCCCTCTCCTGCTGCCGCCCCTGCCGCACTCCTCACCATAGGCTGCACGCAGAAGCCGCTCGGCGCAGCTGCAGTGCTGGCTCCCTGCTAACATATGGGGCAGCCTGGAGGGTTCTGGCCTTGGGCTTTGGGCTTGAGAGGGGGGTTCTCTTTTTTTTGGGGGTTTGTTTTTTTTTTCTTTTTAAAACTATTTTAAACCTCTGGAGCCAGCTCCTGGCTGAAAGGAAAGGCACCAGGATGTGGTGAAGGAAAAACCGTGGTGGAGCAGAGCAGGTGGAGCCTGTGTTGGCTGCAAGCAGGCATGGTGGCAGTGGGCATAGAACCTCTGGTAGAGCTGAGGCCACCTTTGGTAGGACTTCCTGAGTCTCAGGGGTTGGTTCCTTTGTCCTGGCCAGGGCTGGAGGCCAGGCTGTGGTGGCATTGTGGCTGGTGTGGGCAGTGAGTGGAGGCGGAGGCAGGTCTGTGGTGGTGCGCGGGTGTGAACCCAGGTGGAGTGACGCAGAGGTGGGGAGGGTGGGGGTCAGCCACCTCTCTCCCCAGGGTAAGGGCACTGGGAGGGCAGCAGAGCCCTTGGCTGGGGCAGGTGGTAAGGCTGGGGAGGTGCAGCTGTGGCTGAGGAAGGAGATTGAGGTTGGCTTTCTCTAGAAGATTGAGGTTGGCTTTCTCTAGAAGGTTGAGGTTGGCCTTCTCGAGGAGATTGAGACTGACCTCCTCTAAGAGGCTGAGATTAACCTTTGCTAGAAGGTTGAGTTTGACCTTTTCTAGGAGGTTGGTTGACCTTTTGTAGGAGGTTGGGTTTGACCTTCTCAAGGAGGTTGAGGTTGACCTTCTGTGGGAGGCCAAGCTCCTCATTTCCCTCGAAGTGACACTAAGGATGTGTAAATAAATAGCCAGAGAACAGCCTGAGCCCTCCTGGGGCATCAAAATAATTTAAAGGGAAAGAAAGAAAAAAAAAAAAAAAAAAAAAAAAAAACAAAAAGCAGAGAGAAAGTCCTGGGCTGGAAGTGACCTGACCCTGCCGACGAGGGGGGGGAGGTGCTGTTGGAGAAGGGGACGGAGGGAGCCAGCAGCTTCTCCTGCTTGTGGGAATTTCCTGGTTGGGAAGCCGCGGCTGCCCGGGGGCTGCACTGCCACCCCGCAGGTTCCTCTCGCACCTGTGTATTTTATACTCGACGTTTGCATGGTTTCTAATAAAAAAGGCATTCAAATGCACCGAGTTTGCATCCAAGTCGTCTGCCAGCCCCAGAAGTGCTTCTTCCTCCGACTGCAAACTCAACCAACACTGCAGATTTGCACCTGAAAGGGGCCGTTATATATACCCCACCCCCACCCCAG
>WBNM01043318.1:47036-102283 GCA_013399055.1 Ramphastos sulfuratus | reverse complement strand
GGGGTGGGGTGAGGCCTGAGACAACAGCTCTGTGGGCAGAGTGGGGAGGGGGCACCGCGGCAGAGCCCCTCCTGCTTTGGGGTGAATTCCCACCGGTTTGCTTCTGCCTGTCTCGCCCCCTGCGCGGGGCTGTCAGACTGTGTCTCCTTAGCAACATTTCCTGACTTGATGTTGTGATTCTTATCTTGTAAAGGGTTGAAATAAAGCTTCTAGATGTTCCTCCTGGGCTTGGCTCAGCGCTTTATGCGGGGTGAGACAGCCAGGCGGGGCGGAGATTGGCACAGCCCGAGGGCACCCCACGGCTCACTGCTGGCAGAGGAAGCCACGACGGAATTTTATTGTCTGACACCTTCAAGCCCTGGGGATTTCCCCCTTCCCTGGCCCTGCTCCTCCAGTCCAAGACTCAGAGGGCACCAGGACCTGCCACCATCTTCCCAAGGTCACGACCAGTCTTTGGTGCCACCAGAAAGCAGAGCCACACTTGGCACCAACCTGGGGAGGAGGTTCTTCTTTTTGCCTGCCCCAGCTCCAGCAGCCAAGTTCGGCTTCAGGGCAAGCAGGAGGTCCTGGAGCTCAAGGAACCACCACCTGACTGCTGGCTTAGGGCACAGGAGGTCTGAGCATCAAAACAGCCCTGCCCGTGGTGAGGGTTTGACCCTCAGTGGCTTCACCCACACCCTCGTCCCCAGTGGAGTGCCAGCTCCTGTCCCACATCCTCAAAGATCCCCTAGGCTGCAGTGGATGTCCCCTCCCCGGGCACCTGCAGTACCAGGGCAAGCTAAGGGGTTCCTGAGTGGCTCTTGCTGCTGGGGGCTGTCTGTGACCCCTCCAAAATCTTTCAGCTTGCTCCTGGAGCAGGCTCCTGCAGCTTCCCTGGAGAATCCCCAGCCTTGCACCTTCAGCCCCTGTCCTCTACCTGCCCCCAGCCACTGTGGCTGCACCCTCATAGTGCCAGACCCCAAACCCTGGAGTAAGGGAAGGGGTTGGGGTGGAAGAGACCTTTAAGCTCATGGAGTCCAACCATGAACCCAGCCCTGCCAGGGCACCACCAAACTATGGCACTCAGCACCACATCTCCATGGATTTGAAACCCCTCTAGGGATGGGGACTCCACCACTGCCCTGAGCAGAGTGGGCCAGGCCTTGCACAACCCTCAAGGGGCAGAAATTGTTCCTCGTGTCCAACCTAAACCTCCCCTGGGGCAAGTTAAGGCTGCTTCCTCTTGCCCTGGCAGCTCAACCAACAGCCAACCACTCCACCTGTAACCTCCTCCACCAACACCACAGGGGCTCAAATTTGCACACCCTCTAGGGAAGGAGATAAGGGGTGGGGAAGATCCTGGAGTGGGCTGGGAGCTTGCAGGCAGCATGCATGAAGCTCTGTCCCACCACCACAGCTCTCCTTGTCTGAATCCCCACAGAACTTCCAAGAGTCACAGAATGGGACCTGTAAGAGTGGTCAGGCACTGGCACAGGCTGCCCAGGAAGGTCGTAGAGTCCCCATCGCTGGAGGTGCTCCAGAGCTGTGCAGCCATGGCCCCTGGACACAGCTCAATGGCCACAGTGGTGCTGGGTTGAAAGTTGGACCTGATCATAGAATGGTTTGGGTTGGAAGGGACCTCAAAGCTCATTCAGTTCCAACCCCCCCCCTCCATAGGCAGGGACACCTCCCACTAGAACAGGTCACTCAAGGCCTCATCCAGCCTGGTCCTGAACACCTCCAGGGAGGTCGTGGATCTCCCCAACCTCCCTGGGCAACCTGTGCCAGTGTCTCACCACCCTCACTGCAAAGAACTACTTCCTAACATCCAGTTTAAATCTCCCCTCTGCCAGTCTAAACCCATTACTCTTCATCCTGTCATTACAAAACCTTGTCAGTAGTCCCTCCCCAGCCCTCCTGTAGCCCCCTTCAGATACTGGAAGGCCTCCTCAAAGCCTTCTCTTCTCCAGGCTAAAGAGCCCCAACTGATGCTCTGGGAGAGCTTCTCCACCCTCAACAACGCTGATCCTAAACTCACCAACACCACAGCTCCAACTTCACCTTGTGGAGGGAGGAGCGCCGGGGGCAGACGCCCCTGAGCTGAGGGGAGGGAAGGAGACAAGAGCCCCAGGGCTGTGTTTCAGGAAGAGGAGGAGCAAGAAATGAGAGGCGCAGCAGCCGCGCAGGCGTCGCTACTCTACCCCTTTTTATTGTCTTTTACTCTAGGTTGTAAAAAGATCCAGAATCACGTAACAGCCACGGAAGTATCCCAACATCACACGAGTTTGGAACCATGGAGACAAGAGCTGAAAGGCTTCTTTTTTGTTAATTTTTTTTGTCTTTTTGGTCTTTTTTTCCTTTTTTTTGTCTTTTGGTTGTTTTGGGTTTTTTTTTAAACCTGCTGGAAGGGGAACCACCTTTCCCCCCTCCCCCCCCCCCTCTTTTTTTTCCTTTCCCCTTCCCCGTCCCCACCAGCTGGAACTTGCCCATTACAGGGGCTGAAAAGAAACAAACACTGCTCAACTCATAGTGACAACCTCAAGCAAGTGAAATGAAAGATGAGAAGTTGGAGTGAACGCAGGCTGCAGGGCTGCCAGGGCCCCAGGGGAGCGGGGCTGAGGAGGGGGCTGGAGCAGAAACAGCTCCAGAAACGGCCCTCCCACACCTTGTGCTTCTCCCCCACCCCCACGGGGCTCCGGCAGCTTGCCATCAGCAGCAGCTCCCGGCCCAGAGGCCCAGAAATAGGAAATTCAGCTTCAACCTCACAGGGAACCAGGGGGCAACCCAGCGCGGCTCCCGCCTCACGAGAAGGCAGGGCCCTGGAGGGTGCTGCCAGGGCAGGACCCCCTCCTGGGGCAGGATCCCACATGTGGGATTAGCCCCACACCTGTGCCAGGCTGAGAGGCTGTGGTCTCCCCGCGCCTGGCTGCGGTTTTGGGTACAAAGAGCTAAGAAATGGTGAACAAACCCCAGCACTCCCAGCAGCCCCCGAGGGAGCACCTCCTGTGCCCGCTCCCCCGACACTGTCCAAAGGCCCACAGAGCCCCACGGTCAGGCAGGTCCCTGTGCTGGCTCCGCAGGGATCCCGAGGCCATCCAGCTTCTGCCTTCTCCTCCCGTCAGGATCCTCCTTCCACGGGGATCTGATGGGATCCTGTGTTCAGCTCTTGGCTTCACACAGGAGAAGACACTCATGGGTGGGCCAACCACGTCCTGCCTGGCACAGGCCGCAGGGATCCAGGATCTATGGCACCAGGAGAAGAAGAAAGAACAGCAAAAAGCAAAAAAATCTCAAGGCCAGAGGCTGAGGAGCACAGGGCAGGGTGGGAGCCAGGTAGGTCTTGCGTGGCTTGGAAGGGACCTAGAGATCCCACTAGGAATGTCACGTCCAGCTGACAACTCTGGGGCTTCCTCCTCTTGGAGGTCCTCAGGTCATGGGAAGAGGAGACAGGGGCTCACCATCCTCCACCAAGGATCACCACTGAGGAGCATCACCCTGCACCAAGTGAGATCCACCACCGTGGTCCACTTCCCTGCAGTGGAGCTGTGCTGGATCCATGCTCTGCCCGGTGCCTGGAGCTGGGACATGCACCCTCTTCCAGAGCTGGGACATCCATCCTGTGGAGCCGGAACATCTGTCCTCCTCTGGAGCCAGGACATCCATCCTTTTCCAGAGCTGGGAGACCTGTCCTCCTCTGGAGCCAGGACATCCATCCATCCTCTTCTGGAGCTGGGACATCTGGCCTCCTCTGGAGCCAGGACATCCATCCTCTTCTGGAGCTGTGAGACCTGTCCCCCTCTGCAGCCAGGACATCCATCCATCCTCTTCTGGAGCTGGGAGACCTGTCCTCCTCTGGAGCCAGGACATCCATCCATCCTCTTCTGGAGCTGGGAGACCTGTCCTCCTCTGGAGCCAGGACATACATCCATCCTCTTCTGGAGCTGTGAGACCTGTCCTCCTCTGGAGCCAGGACATCCATCCTCTTCTGGAGCCCAGGAGCAGCTCCGGCGCCCTGTGGGGACGGGCAGAGGACGGTGGCAGCTGCCCTGCCCACGCTGTCCAGGCAGGAGGGGGTCGGTGTCCTCAGGGCTGGCGTTGGGTCGGTCACCGCTTGCCGCCAGGCGCCGCGCCGGTCCCTCCTTGGCGGTGAGCATGCAGGAGGTTCGGACACCACTGCTCTTCTGGGATGGCGAGAGATGACGTCACAAGGGATAAATAGAACTTTATTTAAATAAACATTTCTCAACAGCTGTATACAAATTACAAGTCCCCACAGAATCCTCCAGCTCTGGCTCCCGCAGCCTACGCGCCGAAGCTGCCGGGAGGCCCCTTGAGCAGATCCACCAGGATGTCCAGCAGCTGGCTGTGCTGGTGGTGCAGGTCCCCGGGGATGGCTGCCATCTCGTAGCACAGGCAGGTCTCCACCATCTTGGAGAGGGAGAGGCGGAAGTCGCGCAGCAGGCGGATGGTGTAGGAGTCCCCCTCCAGCACCAGCAGGTCGCTGTCCGTCAGGGACACCGTCGCTCGCCAGCCGTCGTCTTGGTGGGGAAGAAGAGAGGAGGTGGGAAGTGGGAACTGGGGCACCAGGGAAGGGTTGTGGTGGGTAGGGCCCTTCAGAAGTCATCCAGTTTCAAGCCCTTGACATGGGCAAGGACACCTTCTGCCAGATCAGCTTGCTCCAGGCCCCATCCTGCCTGGCCCTTGACTCTGCCAGGTTTGGAACCTCCACAAAGTCTCTGGCACAAGGAGTGGTTTAGATGGCAAGGGACCTTCGAGGCCATGCAGTCCAACCCGCTGCAGTCAGCAACTACAGCAGGTTGCTCGGAGCCCCAAACAGCCTGACCTGGGATGGTTCCACCTCTCTGGCAACCTGGGCCAGGGTCTCACCACCCTCAGTGTCAAACATTTCTTCCTTCTCTCCAGTATGAGCCTCCTTCTTTTGGCTCAGACCATCACTCCTTGTCCCACACTACACCCCTCCATAGTAAAGGTCCCTCTCCTGCTCTCCTGTAGCCCCCTTTAAGTCCTGAAAGGCCACCAGGAGGTCTCCCTGGAGCCTGAACAATCCTGACTCTTTCAGCCTGGCCTCACAGCAGAGGGCTTCCAGCCCTCCATCATTGTGGTGGCCTCCTCCAGCCCTGCTCCAACAGGTCCCTGTCTCTGCTGTGGACTCCAGAACTGGCCCCAGCACTGCAGGTGGGGTCTCAGCAGAGGGGCAGAATCCTCTCCCTCCACCTGCTGCCCATACTGGTGAGGATCAGCCCAGGACAGGAGTGGCTCTGGGCTGGCAGATAGACACTGCTGGCTCAGCTATGCTGGTCTCGACCTTTTCCTCCACCACTATCTGGGCCAGTGCAGCCTCCTTCCACACTAATTTTAAACCAGAGCTGAAGGACTCAGCTGGGCCAAACAGATCCCACAAAAGCCAAGCAGGACTCTGAGCCACCACACCGAGATCCTCCTGGTTTTTCCACAGGAGGTGACCAAATGCAGCACCACCAAGCCCATGGGCTGCAGGAACACAACCATGAGAAGAAGTCTGGCTTCTCCCCAGGCACCAGCCATGGCCAAAGCCCAGCTCAACTCCTCATTTTCCAAAGAGTAGCCTACAGACACAAGCCCTCCAAGCCCTCCTTGGCTGGCCTGGAGTTTCTTTGTCTCCCTGGAGAGCTACAGCCAAGAACATCTCCCAAGCAGCGCCTTTGTGATCCCACTTTAGCAGCAGCTCACCCAAAGCAAGAGCCTTAAGAAGGGAAGCACTTATGGGGAGGGAGCAGAGCTGCTCACGGTAGACGCTGAGTGGCAGCCACCTTGCATCCTGCAGCTGTGAGTGAGGTGCCTGGGGTCATCCTGGTGGGCACGGTGGTGGGCAGGAGCTGGCAGCTGCTGCAGCACTCACCTCGGACGTGGATGTCTGTGTCAGTCATGAGCAGCACGGCCAGGGGGTGGACCTGGGAGGAGTCCCGCACGAAGACGCCGCCGTTGGACTTGACGGCCATGAAGTAGGTCAGCCAGCGGCTGTACAGCTTGGAGGCCTCCCTGCAGGGAGAAGACCTCCATCAGCCACGGGTGGGGACGTGGCGGAGTCCTCGGCACGGCGGCTGTGGGGGCACCACCCTCCCTACGGAGCCAGGCCTTCAGAGGTGACCCACCTGTTGATGGTGGACTTGTGGAGCAGGACGGTGCCAGCCTTCGTCCGATAGGCATAGCTGTTGGGTTTGAACTTGCCCTGACGTGTCACCTTGCCTTGCCTCACCTGAAAGGAGAGGAACATCTCAAACACCTGCACGACCAGCAGGTACAGGCCACTAGGGCCAGCCTGCCTGTCCCCACAGCTGCCCTGCCTACATGTGTGTAGGGGCAGGAACGTTCATGGATCCATGGAATGGGTTGGATTGAAAGGCACCTTAAACATCATCTAGTTTCAACTCCCTGCATGAGCTCCTTCATAGTGGTAAAGTACATATGAGGAGGTTACCAAAGACCCTGCAAGGGACAGAAAGCAAGAGGAGAAAGATGACACCTCAAAGGCTTCCAGACCAAACTACAAGAACCCAAGCACATGCAATGCTGGGGTCAGGTTTGGGGCCCTCACTGCAGGAAGGACATTTAGAGGCTGCAGCAGGTCCAGAGAAGTGCAACAGAGCTGCTGAGGGGTCTGCAGCAGCCCTGTTCTGGTGAGGAGCAGCTAATGGACCTGAAGTTGTTGAGCCTGGAGAAAAGAAAGCTGAGAGGAGACCTTTTGACTCTCTGCAACTCCCTGAAAGGAGGCTGAAGCCAGGAGGGGGTTGGTCTCTGCTCCAAAGGAACAAGTGATAGCGCAAGAGGAAAGGGCCTTAAGTTTCCCCAGGAAAGGCTTAGGTTGGACATGAGGAACAATTTCTGCTCCTTGAGGGTTGTGCAGGCCTGGCCCAGGCTGCCCAGGGCAGTGGTAAAGTCCCCATCCCTGGAGGGGTTTCCAAGCCATGGAGATGTGGTGCTGAGGGCCATGGTTTGGTGGTGACCTGGCAATGCTGAGTTCATGGCTGGACTCCACTGAGCTTGAAGATCTCTTCCAAACCATTCCATGATTCCATGACCTGCCCAGGCTGGGGTAGCCTTTCCTGAGGAGGGCTGCAGGGACAGGAGCAGCAGCAGGAACAGCCAGCCTGCTCAGGGACACTCTCCCAGGAGACCATGGGTGTCATCTGTGGCACCTCAACAGCTCCCTGTGCTCCTCACAAGGACCAGGCAGTCCAGGAGAGTGATGGCAGAGGTGAGCTGGTACCTGGATGAGGTTGGGGTAGAGCCCAGCCATGAGGACACCCTTGACAAGTTCCTCCTCTTCACTGTACTGGTTGCAGACTGAGGAGGGCATGGTGCAGTCAGAGGGAGATGACACCAGGAAGGCTTCATACAGGTTCTCAGAGAACTGCTTGACAAGGCCTGCAGGAAGGAGACAGCCCCAGGGTGTGACAGTCACCTTCTCCTTCCCCCCCACCACAAATGAAGTAACCTCAGCAGGGTGGCACCAGCTGTCGGAGGCTCAGCCTCAGTGCTAGGACAGGAGGTCTGTCCAGCCCGCGGCCTCCAAAGCCCACAGGGCCAAAGGCAGCCTCTGCACCCATCCACCCCAGCTCTGCACCATCTTCCTCGGCCTCTCCAGGTCCTTGACTCACCATTGATGAAGCGAAGGCTGGGGCCATACAGGTAGTAGTCCTGCAGGTAGTTGTCCCTGGCCCGGCTGTCCCTGCGTCTCAGGACCTCCTCCCAGCCTGCCACTGCTCGGACGAAGGCCAGGTGGTCGCTGCCACTCTCCCGACTCAGAACAGCCTTGGCCTTGGAGATGGACAGGAGTCAGAGCGGCCAACCCTTGCCCACCTGCTGCCCACCTGCCCCTTGGATCTGCTCCTCACCTTATCCACCTCAGCACGGTTCTGCAGGCTGCTGCTGAAGGGGTCGCGAGTGAGGCAAGAGACGATGACGAGCAGAGGGTGGAGGCAGCGGTAGATGGAGGCCAGGACGATGGCCTTGGCTAGCCGAGGGTCAGTGGAGATCTGGGCCAGGCGTTTGCCCAAGGTGGTGAGGGCTTCTCGCTGGTCCAGCACTCCTGCAGCAGAGCCACCCATGAGGGCACCTCCCTCAGCTCCCATGGCACGGCCAAAACGGTGGCTGGTGGCTTTAGGGAGCTGCCAGGAGAACCCTTGGAAGATCTGGAGTGACCTCCAGCAGAGGGACGTGGCTAGGTGCCAGCAACAACACCCACAACCTGCCAGGTCCAAGGGACTTGAGGCCAAAGAAGAGGCTGTGACACCCCCATGACAAGACAAGCCAGCTCTCAATTCCAGATGACAACTTCCCTTCTTCCTCCGCCATCTCCCCCTTGAAGTTCTCCCCATTTTTTGAGGAAACCAATGCCACAAGTGTGGTTTGGGAGGTTCCCATTAGCTGCCATACCCAGTCCTGCCATACCCCATCAGCTGCCATACCCACACTGGGCCAGTCCTGCCCAGTGTGCCCCACTGGCTCCTCTCCCACTCCCAGCTGCCATGGTCAGGCAGCAATCCCATTCCCACTCCAGAGGACCCGTGGGGGACTCACCGATCTCCTGCAGCAGGATCACAGCCTCATCCACAGCTTTGATGTCAGGGCTGTCCAGAGCCTTGGAGAGGAACTCAACTGCCTGCAGCAGAGCAGGGGAGGCAAGAAGGACAATGGAACTGGCTCCATAAGGGAATGTGGGAGACCCCTTGAGATCCCTGTGCCCTATGCACCCTCTCATCTTAGTTCCCCTACAAGAGATGAGCTCAGCCCTGCCCAGTCCCTGTGAGCCTTCTAGTCATGGAATGGTTTGGAAAAGGAGCTCATGGAGTCCAACCATGAACCGAGCACTGCCAGGGCACCACATCTCCATGGCTTTGAAACCCCTCCAGGCCCTCAGCACCACATCTCCATGGCTTTGAAACCCCTCCAGGGATGGGGACTCCTCCGCTGCCCCGAGCAGCCTGAGCCGGGCCTGCATAACCCTGAAGGGATAAAAATTGTTACTTGTATCCAACCTCAACCTCCCCTGTGGCAACTTGTTGCACCTCATGCCAGCGGCCTTGCCCCAGCCTAAGCCATTTGGCCACTCCCTGCTCTGCAGTTCTCCTACAGGACCTGAACTCCTCAGCCTCTGGGGCTTGTCCTGCTCACAACCCGCAGAGTAGCTGCAGGCAAGAGACCTCCTGCTGGCCCTGCCTCCTCCTGCGGCCCCTGCTGTGCTTACTGTCTTCTCCGGCATGTGGATCTTGGCCTGCACCACCAGGTTCTCCAGCGGGGTGCGAAGGATCTCTGGCACCTGGTAAGTTGGCATCTTGTCCAGGCGGCTGCGAGGGAACAGGTGGTAGGCAAAGCCTGACTGGCAGCGCCCGGCACGGCCTCGCCTCTGCACCACGTTTGACTTGGACACCCACACTGTCTCCAGGCAGGACACCTAAGAGAAGGAGCAGGTGTGAAGGCTCTCACAGCTCTCTGTCCTCCGTGGCTGCTTTCCAAGCAGTCCATGGACCTCCAGGATTCCTCACGACTGACCAACCACAGAATCATGAAATGGGTTGGGGTGGGAGAGACCTCTAAGCTCATGGAGTCCAACCATGAACTCAACACTGCCAGGGCACCACCAAACTATGGCACTCAGCACCACATCTCCACAGATTTGAAACCCCTTCAGGGATGGGGACTCCACCACTGCCCTGGACAAGCCTCAAGGGGCAGAAATTGTTCCTCATGTCCAACCTAAACCTCCTCTGCAGCAACTTGAGGCTGTTTCCTCTTGTCCTGTAATTTGTTCCTTGGGAGAAGAGACCAACCCCCACGTGGCCCCAGCCTCCTTTCAGGTAGTTGCAGAGAGCCAGAAGGTCTCCCCTCAGCCTCCTTTTCTCCAGGCTCAACAACCCCAGGTCGCTCAGCTGCTCCACACCAGCCCTCTTCTCCAGACCTTTTGGCAGCTTCCCTACTCTTCTCTGGACCTGCTCCAGGCCCTCAATATCCTTCCTGCAGTGAGGGGCATCCCACTGAAGGACACGGGAAGCCTTTCCTGTTCCCAGGAACCTGGCAAGACTGCTCTCCAGCGGGCAGCAGTGTGAAGGTCTGAGCTTCTCAGAGTGTGGCTGACACCCTGATGCCATCTGCTGGACACCTGCCTTGGCTCCACATCATGGAGCTCCCTGGTCCCTGCCTTCCCCACAGCAGTCCGGCCGCAGGATCTGCTCAGCGAGGTGACCTGGGGTGGAGTTGGGCAAAGGCAAACAAGCTGGGTTGAAACTAGACCTGGTCCAAGGCGTGAGTTGTCACCTGGTCCCGCGTAAGATGTTCTTCATAGGGAGCAGAAGGAGCAATAGTATGAAGAGACATGGAATGGTTTGGGTTGGAAGGGATCTTTCAAGGTCATCTAGACACAATGAAGCCACAGATGGTCCAGCAGAGATGGGAAAGGGACAGGATTTGCTTTAAAAATAATGGAATTACAGAAGAATTTAGGTTGGAAAAGACCTTGAAGGTCCTTGAGTCCAACACTCATTGGAGACACCATACTTTGGTCTTTCCATCAGCTGAAGGGGAGCTTGCTCAAGGCCAACACTGAATGATGACTCAAACTGTCCCCAGAAAGGCACAAAGCACCCCAAGGGCCAGTTTGGAAGCAGCTCCATCCCCCCATTCATGCCACCTCAGATGCTGCTTTGCAAACAGCCCAAGGCTGCAGGGTGTCCCAGATGCACTTGGAGCAGAGGAAGCTTCCCCACCTTGGTCTTCAGGTCGTAGCGCTCCTCCTTGTGTGTGCCACTGTCCACCACGTGGACGATGTCATTGATGGTGATGGAGGTCTCAGCGATGTTGGTGGCCAAGACAATCTTCCTGACACCTGGAGGAGGCCTCTGGAAGATGTTTTGCTGGTCCATCATGGGGATGTTGGAGTGCACTAGGAAACAAACAGAGTCAGGCCCTGCCCTGCTGAGCTGCTCCCTGGTACCAGGCCAAAGCAGGCAGAGATCTCGGTCTCCATGAACCACCACCACCTCCTGCTCCCCAAAACAGGACAGGGATGGGAACGCCACTTGTGAACATTCACTGTCAGCCATGTTCTGCCAGCCAGACCCCAGACCTCATGAGGGAAGACCTCAGTGCAGTTCCTTCAACCATGGCTCAATATCAGCAGGAGATGGATCACCTCCAGTCCCAGAGAGCCTCACAGCCCCACCAGGTTTCCCTCTCAGGTTACCCCTCTGGGGGTCCTCTTCTCCAGGCTCAGCAGCCCCAGGGCTCTCAGCCTTTGCTCCTCACAGAGATGCTGCAGGCCCCTCAGCAGCTTCCCAGCCTCCACTGGACTCTCTCCAGTAGTTCCCTGTCTCTCTTGAACTAGGGAGCCCAGAACTGAACCAAGGACTCCAGATGTGGCCTCACTCAGCAGGGCAGAGCAGACAGGAGAGGGAGACCCTCCCTTATCCTGCCAACCACACTCTTCTTCATGCCCCCTGGACACCATTGGCCGCCTTTGCCATGAGGGCATGTTGCTGGCTCTTGGCACTCCAAGTCTACCAGCACTCCCAGGTCCTTCTCCATCCCTTGGCCTCCCCCCATTCCCTACAGGCTGAGGGGAGCAGGTCTGGACCTGCCCATCCTACCTGGCAGGACAAGGTACCGGCTGTTCTGAGAGCCAAGCATCTCCAGCAGGCGCTGCTGCACCCCCTTGATCTCCTGCCACCCCGGGAGGAAGCAGAGGATCCCACCTGGAAGACAGCAAGAGTTAAGAACAAGCAACCTTCACTTCCCACCAAAAGGAAGTGATCCCATGGCCTGGAGATCCCAGAGCTTTTCCCCAGCTCAGGGATTTGGCTTCTTTAGCCCAAGAACTCAAATGAAAAGCAGGGCCTCAAGGCCTGGGGTGTTACCCTAACCCCAGATTCACCTCCCCACACTGCTCCAGACTCCCCAGCTCAACAGGAATTCAAGGTAGCCTCCCACAAGCCACTTCAACAAGGTTCAATTTTTTTTCCCCTCCCAGCAAAACGAAGAGGACAAGGCAGAATCTACCTGGTTCTCCATGGGCATCAATCTGGAGCACGAGGTCAGTGATCAGATCAAGATCAAGGACACATTCATCATCTGATTGCTGGGTAAGAGAGGAGGACACATGGAGATGAATGAGCAACCACCAAGCAGAGAGCAGAGTGGCACATAGCACCCCAAAGCATCCTCTGGAGAGGCACAATGCCCAGGAACCTCAGCAGCTTAGGTTTGGCTCCATCTGGAATCTGCTCTGGTCACAGCTGCTGCCAGTTTCCTCTGCTGAGCAGTGAGGAGTCCCCTTCCTGCTCTCCAGACTTGGAAGCCAACTGAGATGTATCTGACTCCATCAAACAACAAACAAACATTTGTATGACACTCCTGGGGACAGAAGTGTGCCACCTGCACCACAGACTTCAAACCCTCCATGCACAGGCCAGCAGTTTGGGATCTCTTGGTACCTCTTCAGACCAGCTTAAAAAGTGCCCATCAAAACCCCAGCCATGAGGAGATGGCCCCGAAGGCAGAGGAACACCCCCAGCCTGTCTCCGAGAAGACAGCCAGAGGTGGTTGATAGACCAAATGGTTGCTCAGCCACAAGCTGGAGAAATGGGCTGACAGCTTCTAGTCATGGAATCACAGACTGGTTTGGGTGGGAAGGGACCTTCAAAGCTCCTTCAGTCCAGCCCCCAGCAGGGACATCTGCAACTACAGTACGCTGAGCAAAGCCCCAGACAAGCCAACCTGGAAACGTTCCAGGCATGAGCATCTCCCACCTTCGTGGCCAACCTGGGACAGACTCTCACCATCCTCAGTGTTAAGCATTTCTTCCTCCTCTCCAGTCTGAGTCTTCCTTTTTCAGTTCAAGCCATCTCCCCTTGTCCTGTCACAGCAGGCCCAGTCTGTCCCAGTCATCCAGGAGAGTTTCTAGACTAGAAAATACCTAGAGGAGGCCCTGCCAACCTCAATGATTTGAAGGTTCAGGTTGGACATGGAGGTTTAGGTTGGACACAAGGAACAATTTCTGCCCCTCGAGGGTTCTCCAGACCCAGCCCAGGCTGCCCAAGGCAACGGTGGAGTCCCTATCTGTGGAGGGGTTTCCGAGCCATGGAGATGTGGTGCTGAGTGCCATGGTTTGGTGGTGACCTGGCAGTGCTGAGTTCATGGTTGGACTTCATAAGCTTAAAGGTTCTTTTCCACTCCAAACCATTCTGTGATTCCATGATCGTGACTTCAGAACCTATGAATTGAGGAAGACCACCCAGAGCAAGAGCACCCAGCTGGAGGGCATCTTCCAGAGGAACAGCAAAGACTCATTACTGACTTGACCTCAAGAGGGCTGACCTGAAATGAAAGCTAAGCAGACCCTGCCCACCAAGCACAGGGAAGAGGGTCCAGCTCCTGGCCCCAGCTCTGCCCTATGCCAAAAGGCAGCTCCTCACCCGCAGGGCAGAGCTCCACCACCACAACGTACCCACCTTGATCTCGTAGTGTCGGTGTCGGTGCCGGCCCAGCTTGGCCAGGATCTCCTCCAGGTAGTACTCCTTCACTGGGTACATAAAACCTGGCACCTTGACCACGGGGCAATCCCCAAAGTAATGTGAGAAGCGTTGGTTGTCTCCTGTGGCGCTCATCAGGACCAGGCGCAGGTCCGGGTTGAGCTTCTGGATGCCCTTCAGCAGGATGAGCAGGAAGTCCGTGTTCACGTCCCGCTCGTGGACCTCATCCACTACCACGTGGCTGACGCCCTCCAGGCTGGGGTTGCCCTGCAGCTTCCTCAGCAAGATGCCCACGGTGCAGAAGAGCAGAGCTCCTCCCCGGGCGGGCGGTTTGCTCTCCAGCCGCACCTGGTAGCCGACGTTCTTCCTCATGTTGGGGCCCAGCTCCTGTGCCACGCGCTGGGCGACGGAGATGGCGCTGATGCGGCGCGGCTGGGTGATGACCACGTTGCAGCGGGCACCGCGGCCCTCCAGGATGTAGTGTTCCAGCAGGAGCTGAGGGATCCTGGTGGTTTTCCCGCAGCCTGTGTCTCCTGCTATCACCACCACCGGGTTCTGCTCGATGGCTGACAGGATGGTGTCCTTGTGAGGATCTACCGGCAGCGGGTGGCTCTCCTGCCAGGAGGATCCTCTCCTCTTCCAGAGGGCCAGGAGGTTCTGGCTAAGGCGCACTTCTTCTGCCTCCAGCATGGGGATGTAGGTCTTCCCTGTGATGGCATCACTGATGGCACCAGACTCCTTGCTCAGGTTCATCATGTCGTCAGCAATTCGAGGCCGGGCATCCCTGATGTCCACTGGATACTGGGAGAGATAGAGACAGTTAGGAGGGACAAGAAGATCAGCACCAGAATGAGAGGGACTGAAAGAAACTGGTCACAAGTGGTGACCCAGGGCCCAGCACCGGGACCACTTCTCTTCAAGGTCTTCATCAATGACCCAGATGAGGGGACCAACAGCATTGACAACCTTAAGTTGTACCAGGGGAGGTTTGGGTTGAGGACCTCCCTGAACCTATTGTCCACACTCTTTTTCATGTCCCCCCAAGACCATCTGCCATCTCAGCTCTAAGGGCACATTGCTGGCTCGTGGGCAACTTGTTGTTTCCCAGCACTCTCTGGTCCTTCTTCTTGGAGCTGCTTCCCAGCAGCTCACCCCTCAGCTGTCCTGGTGCAGGGGATTGTTCCTCCCCAGCAGCAGAACCCTCCACTTGCCCTAGGTTGAACTTCATGAGGTTCCTCTCCCTCAACTCTCCAATATGGCCAGATCTCACTGGATGGCACCACAGCCTGGGAGAGTGTCAGCCACTCCTCTCACTTCTGCACCATCAAGCAGAATGGCTAAAGGTCCCCAACAACCCCTCAGCCAGGTCACTGATAAGATGTTGGACATCTAACTCCTGCTTTGACAGGGAACATTCCCAAGGAACCCAGACCAAAGCTGTCCCTCATCACATCCCAAAGACCACACCAAGCAGATCAACACCAGGGATGGATTGAGAGGAGCCCCACCACCCAAGAAGGGTCTTCTCTTCCCCAAAAGCTCATCAGGTTTTGTGGCAAACTCTCCAGATGCCTCAACATCTGGGCACGAAGCTCTCAGCCCACATGCAGTTCCTGTCCAAGGAAGTCTTCAGAGCTGAGCCAAGCCTCACATGGTTCAGGTAGTTCTCGATCTTGCGCAAGGTGGCCTCAGGGACCTTGATGTGGCAGGGCTTGCGCTGGTTCTCCCCCAGCTCCCGCAGTGAGGTCATGTTGTACATGGCGTGGCTGAGGGGGTTGTTGTTCTTGTCCACCAAGCCCAGGCTCTGCAAAGGAAGAAGCAAAAACCAGTCAGACAGAACCAAGGCACAGGAGGTGTTGGCACAGACAGCAGGTGGGTCAGGGAGTCATGGAATGATTTGGGGTGGAAAAGCACCTCTAAGCTCATGGAGTCCAACCATGAACTCAGCACTGCCAGGGCACCACCAAACTATGGCACTCGGCACCACATCTCCACAGATTTGAAATCCCTACAGGGATGGGGACTCCACCACTGCCCTGGACAGCCTGGGCCAGGCCTGGACAAGCCTCAAGGGGCAGAAATTGTTCCTCATGTTCAATCTAAACCTCCCCTGGGGCAACTTGAGGCTGCTTCTTCTTGTCCTTGTCCTGCATCATCCTTTGGGACTGGGTAAATGAGGTGTGAGGAGCATCTGCTCTGGCCAGAACTGGGTGCAGGAGCTAGGAGTACCACTCACCTTCAGCTTCTGGCAGGCCAGAGCTGCTGCTTTGTTCTCTGCCTCCACTTTGCGCCGGCCCTTGGCGGCAAAGGTCATGGGGCAGGGCCAGCGCAGCGTCAGCTTGCAGATCTTGGTCTTGGTGCCCACCGTGCGGAACTGCATGTACTCCTGCAAGAGAGGGACAGCACCAGTATGGCTGGTAGCAACAGCCCAAGGGGGTGGCAACAACCCAGAGGGGTGCTCTCCAGCACACCTCCAGGGCTTTCACTACAGCTGGAGTTGATCTGGGGGTGCTTTGATGCTAGAAAATGTTTAACGCCCTGAATTCATCTCCTCTAGCTCACAAGGTGCTGGCCAAGCAGCACTGAGAGCTGTGTGGAGAAGGTCACTGAAGGTCTACAGCCAGAAGGACATCTACTCTTTGGTGAGCAACTGAAGTCTGGGAGGCTGGTGGGTGACAGACACCAAGAGAAGGAGCACCAGATACTGATGAGAATGGAGGTGTGGAGAGATTTCACCAGCACAGAACAGATGCTGCTCCCAGTAACACTGGCTTGGCTTTGTGGCCCATCAACAGCCAAGCACAGACCTGGCACCTCCAACAATGACATCTTTCATTAGCCACCAGCTTCTCCGTGGCCCTGCCCTCAAGGAGCAACATTCTTCATGCTTCTACTAAGATACTTCCTCAACTCTCACCACAAAGAGTCTTCTCCTTTCTCTCCAGGCTGGTTACTCTAGCCCTGGTTTTAACTCTCCATCTCACACCAAGCTCTCGGGTGCCCCCCCCCCCCCCCCCACCACNCCCCCCCCCAAAAAAAAAAGTGGTTCCATATGGAGTTGTTGAACTCCATCCCTGGCAGAGTTCAAGGAGCACCTTACCTTGACTGTGGAGGAGGAGGTGGCGATCTGAATCACCTGGGCCAGGAGGTTTTTGGGAAGAGGGAACTGCGTCAGGGCACGGATGGCAGTGTTGTCATCTGTCATCTCAATGGAGCTCCCTCCTCGGCTAGAGAGAAGATGCAAACATGTTGAGCTCCCACAACCAGGATGAGGTCCCAATATTCACTCTCGCCTCAGGGCTCCTAGCAAGGTCTGACACTGAGTAGAGATAGTATTGGTCACTTCAAAAGCTGACTTGTACCCTGCTGCTGACATGTCAGTCACAGTAGAATGTCCCAGCCCCACAAGCCACCAACTAGAGAGCAACCCAACCTCTACTACAGAGCAGATGGTGTCAGCAGCTCTGAAGAGTAAAGCACTGAAATGATTTCTGGATCCAAAGAATGTCCCTAAAAGCAACCACCACCAGCAGCTCTTTGGGCGTCTCACTGCTGGTTACCAGTGAAAAAACAGAGCTGGGCTCATCTTGTGCAGCAGTCATGGAATGGTTTGGGCTGGAAGAGACTTTTAAGCTCATGGAGTCCAACCATGAACTCAGCACTGCCAGGGTATCACCAAACCATGGCCCTCAGCACCACATTTCAACAGCTTGGAAACCACTCCAGGGATGGGGATTCCATCACTGCCCTGGGCAGCCTGAGCCAAGCCTGGACAACCCTCAAGGAGCAGAAATTGTTCCTCATGTCCACTCTAAACCTGCCCTGGGACAACTTGAGGCTACTTCCTCTTGTTCTGTCACTTGTTCCTTGGGAGAAGAGACCAACTCCACCTGGCTTCAGGGAGATAGCCAGGTTTCCCCTCAACCTCCTCTTCTCCAGGCTCAACAACCCCAGGTCCCTCAGCTGCTCCTTCCCAGCCCTGCTCTCCAGACCCTTCATGACTTTTGTGGTCCTTCTCTGGACACTCTCCAGCCCCTCAGTGTCCTTCTTGGGGTGATGAGCACCAAACTGACCCCAGGATTTGAGATGCAGCCTCACCAGTGCCCCGTATGCCCAGTGTGACCAGTGTTCAGTGCCTGGCCCATCTACAAGCCACGCCAGAAGATGTGAAAGGTGCTGCTCACTCCTGAGGAGCTGCAGAGGTGCATCAGCCAGCAGGACCACACCTACCTTGCATCTCTGCCCGGGGTTCGAGCATCCTGGTGGGCCATGGGGAGATAATCAGACACGTCGATAGCCTCCTCTTCCAGCTCCCCTTCCTCCAGCTCTCCCTCCTCCAGCTCCCCTTCCTCCAGTTCTTCTCTCCTCATGGCTTTGGGCATCCTGCCCTGCTCCATGGGCTGGATGGAGTCGTCAGGCTCCATGCGGCGCCAGCAGGTGGAGAGGTCGGCCAGGGAGGGGCCGGACTTGGAGCGCCACTTGGCCTCGGAGCACCAGCGCTCGTCAGGGCAGCCCAGCTGCTCGGCCAGCAGCCGGTACTTGGCGGCGTCGAACAGCTCGTTCCTGGGGCCCAGCAAGCCCCAGCCCTGGGGGAGACATAACCTGCAGTCAGCAGGGACATCTGCAACTGCAGCAGGGTGCTCTGAGCCCCAAACAACCTGACCTGCAATGGTTCCAGCCATGGGCATCTCCCACCTCTCTGGGCAGCCTGGACCAGATTCTCACCACCCTCAGTGTCAGACATTTCTTCCTTCCTTCCAGTCTGAATCTCTCTCTTCCAGTTCCATCTATCCCCCCTTGTCCTGTCACAACAGGCCCTGCTCAAAAGTCTGTCCCCAGCTTTCTGATCAGCCCCTTGAGGCACTGGAAAGCCACCAGAGGGTCTCCTTGGAGCCTTCTCTTCTCCAGGCTGAACAGCCCTAACTCTTCCAGTCTGGCCTCACAGCAGAGGGCTTCCACCTAAGAAGCTGATCAAAGTGTAGGATATAAAGAAGGAGCACCATGAGCCAGAGAGTTTTGAGTTTTTGGCTGGCTGAAGCAACCCTGACAGCTCAAGGCTTCATCTTCTACCCCTGATCAACAGACAAAAAAATAAGAAAGCGAGGAGGCAAAGAGAGAGATCAAAGGCAGCTGTCAGCACTCGTATGGATAAGGTCTCCACACTCAAGGTCATGTTCCTCAAGCCAAGATGGAGCAGAATCTCACCTTGAAGAGCTGACATGCTGCAGCTGCTGCCTGCCTCTCAGCATCAATCTTCTTGGTCCCATAACCTTCCACCTCCACGTTTTTAGGCCATTTTATGTGCAAGGTGACTTTCTGGAAAGCAAAGAGAAGCAGGGCAGTAAGTCAGGACACAGCAAGCTGGAGGACCTCCAGCAGCAGCACACCTGACTGAAACACCTCAGAGCTGTAGGCAAAGAGGACTACAGGTGACAATCCCAAAGCAACCAAGGTTTGGTCCCTTCCTGGGAAGCTCCATTCCCACTACACTGAAGAAAAGTCTGAGAGGGGGCCTGAGGTGCCCACAGCCACTAGCAGCAAACTGGTTGAGGGTCCCCAACAGCCCTTCACGGAGATGTTAAACAAGACTGGACCAAGTCCTGACCCCTGGGGAACACAAGCTCCAGGGCCTTCAACTAGCCCCCACCCTGCTGTTCACAACCCTAAAGAGCTGGGAATAGCTTCAGAGAAACAAGAGAACTGAACCCAAAAGACACTAACCAAGCAGTTCCTGGAGAGAATGAGTGGTGTACGACCCCCAAAACGACATGGACTGTGTGTGGGGACAAAAGGCGAGGTGAGACAAACTGAAGGTGGCCTCTTGGAAGTGAGCAAGGTTTTGCTGTGGGCACCAGAGAAGCTGGTGAGATAATGTTCCTCCTCAGCAGGACTGGGCCTTGTCATGCAGAGCCCCTGGGCAAACCCACAGCAGCTTCCTCCAGCCATGGGAGGTTCATCTGAGGCCAGTTAGGGGCTGGGGGAAGTCAGAAGCCTCTCCTGCCTTCCAGGTGAGGTTTCCTAGCAGACTCAACTGCCACCTTTCATCTCTGCTGCAGAGAGGAGTCTTCAGGCATTTCCCTCCACTGAGCTTTGAGGAGCTCAACTGCAGCATCTGCAGGGCCAGCAGAACAAGCTCTTGACTTGGACCAGTTGTGGAAATGGCAGGGTTCAGGCCCCACTGGTCTACACCTCTGCAGGTTCTTCAGGTTAATGCTCAGTGACAGCTCCCTCCACTTGCTGCCCACACTGCTGGGCACCAACCCAGGACAGGGGTGGCTCTGGGCTGGCAGCGCTCAGTGCCACCTCATCTTCAGGTTGTCACCCCCCAGCACCTTCTCCATGGAGCTGCTCTCCAGCCCTTCACCCCCAGCCTGGATTTGTGCTTGGAGTTGCCCTGACCCAAAGGCACTTGGCATTGTTGAACCTCAGGAGGTTCACACAAACCGAACTTCTCCAGCCTGCCAGATTCTGTCCCTCAGGTGTCTCACCTGCAGCACTCAGCTTGGTGTCATCTGCAGATGTGCTGAGGGTGCCTCAATCCCACTGCCTGTGTCACTGGAGGAGGCATTCACCACTACAGACTCCTGAAGGTCACCACCTGTCACCCCTCTCCATCTGGGCATCAAGCCATTGGCCACCACCCTCTGGCTGTGATCACTCTGGCAGTTCTTTATCCACTGAACAGTCCACACATCAAATTCAGCCCTCTCCAATTTAAAGAGCTAGATCCAAGTCTAGGATCCAAGTCCAGGCTCCCACTCTGGGCCTCTCTCACCCCAGCAAGAGTTCACACCACTTGGCAGGCCATTTGTTTGCTGTTCCTCTGCTCCACTTCACAAGGCAGACCCTGAATCCCAGTCTGCCCTCCAGCAGACAGGAGGTCCCCTCTGTGCCACACAGATTCCTTTCTGGTTGCCACTGAACAACGCCAGGCTTGGGCAGCTGTCCTGCTCAACCCAGAACTAAAACCTTGGCCCACCAAGGCCTAACTCTGGCGCTGCAGAGCCACAGCTAGGCATGGACTGTGTCCTCCAGCTGGGAAAGGATTTGCTCACACCTTCAACTCCCTGTGTGATCTACCTAAAGTGACTGAAAACAAAGACAAAGGGTCAAAAGCAGGACTATTCCTGGTCCCCAGCTGTGAGGTGGTGTTCCTGGCTCCCAGCCCAGCAGGATCACCTTTTTCCTGGGCCCATTGGTGTGGATGTAGACCAGCTTGTCCCGCGCATGGGAGATGCCCAGGGCTCGGCCAATCACACTGTTGAGCAGGTTCTTGGGCTGTGGAAATTCCTTCAGCAGGTCCCTGGAATCTGAAGAGAAACAAGAGAGAAACTGAAGGTGCTGTGCTTCATGTGCAGTCCTGTTCAGGACCTGTCCAGACAGCACTGCACCACAGCCCTGCCAGCAGCAACCTCCCTGAGGTGAGGAGAAGAGAGCAGGCTGGGCTAGGAAGTGCTTCACCCACAGCATCTCCAGGCATTGAAGTCTCTAGAGCTCCAAATATGACACCACAAAACCAAAACAGCCAAGAGTTGTGTCCCACACACCCCCAAACCCAGAATCTTCATTTCCCCCGCTCTTAGAAGTATGAAAATCCTCCAGTGAGCACCAGCAGCTCAACTGCAGGAGTGAGGGACACCAGCAACTGAGAGGTGAGGCCAAAGGCATGAGGTTCAAACAGACCAAGGGCCAGGTCCTGCCCTTGGGCCACAATAACCTCAGGAAGGCTCCAGGCTGGGAGCAGAGTCACTGGAAACTGCCCAGCAGAAAAGGACCAGGATAGATTGGGTGACAGCAGCTGGCGACGAGCCAGCATGTGCCCAGGTGGCCATGAAGGGCACCAGCATCCTGGCCTGGATCCACAATGGTGTGAGCACTGGTGAGGTCACCTCCAGTTCTGGGGTCAGTTTTGGTGCCCTCACTCCAAGGACATTGAGGGGCTGGATCGGGTCCACAGAAAGGCAGGGAAGCTGCTGAAGGGTCCAGAGAAGAGGGCTAGTGAGGAGCAGCTGAGGGACCTGGGATTGTTGAGCCTGGAGAAAAGGAGGGGAGACCTTCTGGCTCTCTGCAACTCCCTGAAGCCAGGTGGGAATTGGTCTCTTCTCCCAATGAAGAAGTGACAGGACAAGAGGAAGCAGCCTCAAGTTGCCCCAGGGGAGGTTTGGGTTGGACATGAGGAACAATTTCTGCCCCTTGAAGGGTGCTAAGGCTTGGCTCAGGCTGCCCAGGTGGAGTCCCCATCCCTGGAGGGGTTTCCAAGCTGTTGAGATGTGGTGCTGGAGGCTGTGGTTTGGTAGTGCTCTGGGCTCATGATTGGACTCCATAATCCTAAGTCTCCTCCAGCCAAAACCATTCTGTGATTCCCTGGTTCCAAGAAGCCCTTGGACAGTCCCAAAGGATGATGCAGGAAACACTTCCATTCACAAATCCTTTACTCATTTGTTGCCTTCTCCCACTGGCCAGGACAGGGCCCTGGTCTCAGCCTCACAAAGAAGGCCAAGCCAATTATCTCTAATGAACCAGTGCAGGTGGTGCCCCTGCCCCCTCACACAGCCACCACCTCTACATTCCCATACTGACCTATGCAAGAAAGGTGAAGGAGTGACTGAGACCTTGGCACTCCAAGGTTCTGCCCCACTCCACCTGGCTGGGACCACGGCAAGAGGAGCAGCCCCAAACACCACTCCCAAGTGCAGAATCAAATTCACTGAATAGATGAGAATTTAAACCCTCCCAGCCCCAGCCTGGGGTTATTTGGCCTCGAGCTATTTCCTCCTTCCAAATCAACCCAAGAGACGATGTGGTGAGGCATGGGGAAGAACATTCCTCTTAAATGCTCCCCAAAACTGACATTACCTCACAACAAAGCTAACTTCTCCTGTCCTGGAGCAACCCCCTCAGCCAAGGTTAAATATTTCATCCATTCTGGAGCCAAGAAGAGGGTCTCCAAAAAACAAAGCCCAGCTCTGGCTTGCAGAGCAGGCTCTGAAAACAGAGACATCGTGCTCCTCACCCTGACAATGCCACATTCAGTGGTGCCAGCTGAGGTGGTATCAGCAGTGCCGCACTCATAGTTTTTAAAGGAGAAAAACAGAACCACAGAAGTGCCCTTGTAGGATGCTTCCTTCTCTGCCAGATTGGACTTTTTGGCATCTTCATCCAAAGAGGCTCTTGGTCCTGCCACCAGAGTGAGGGTGGACATTTAAGGAAGAATCATCCTAGTGGTAGCCATAGCTCTGTGTAAGCCAGGAGTCTATCCAACACCCCTCGAGCAGCCAGAGCTGATTTTCACTCCCTTCTTCTCAAGCCAGAACCATGTGTTGTGTCCAAACCACAGCTCCAAGATCCCCAGGGAATATTAAAAACTCGTCTTGGAGAGCAGACAACTCAGGGTGGGGTTATCAAAGAGGCCAATTAATTCAATTCAGCTCCTGAAAGCCAGCAAGTGCTCAAGCTTGACTTGCTTGTGAGAGTCCAAGATAGTTCCAAGCAAGACTGAGAGGAAAAACCAAACCCAAACCAACCAACTTCCAGCTGCAGTAGCCAGAGCTTCTGCTAACACCAAATAATCCAAGGAGACACCGCCAGGTACAGGGAGACAGCCACCAAGTGGCCTGTTGCCTTCTTCAGGGAAGACACAGGAGCACTAAATCCATTTCAGCTGCTTCTGTCTTCCCTAGAGAAGTGCAGGGAGGACAAACCATCCACTGCAACCCTCCTCCAAATACAAGGCCCTGTAGGAATCAATTCAAGTGGGTGAAGAAAGCTCCCAACACATCAGAAATCACCCAGGAAGAAACAAGCCCCATGGCTCCCTCATATCCAGTTCAACAGGAATTGGCCTGGACTGGTTTCACCAAGGAGAAACAGAGAAGGTTCCACATGGCAGCTTGGTTTGGAGCACACCAAAATAGTGTCACTTTTGGGGTCGTTTTGAAGCCATCATCCAACAACCCCAACCAAGGTTCTCCTCAAGCACACACAGCAGGAAAAAACACAGGGGCAGGTCTTGGCTAAACAGCAACCTTGAAAATGAGCCAAACTGACCAGAGCTCTTCAGAACCAAGAGGGGGAAGATGACCAAAAGCCAACCACCACCCTGCTCCAGCCTGGCCCTGCTCTGAGGAGGGGGATCACACCACACAACACCAGAACAACCTCACTTCTGTGACACAGCAAATTAATTAGTCAGAGAAAAAGCCTGGCTGAGGTCAAGAGCAATGACTGAGGAGTGCCACAGACCTGACTGAGCAGGCAGAGTCCCTGAATCCCAGCATGGTGGGAAACAACCTCTGAAGATCACCCAGTCCAACGCACTGCTAAAGCAGAGGCACCCACAGCAGCTTGTCCAGGAGCACAATGGCCAGGGGGGTTGGAAGCTCTCCAGAGAAAGGGACTCCACAACCTCTCTGGGCAGCCTGCTCCAGGGCTCCAGCACACTCACACCAAACAAGTTTCTCCTCCTCTTCCAATGGAACCTCCTGGGTTCCTTTGTGTCCCTTGCTCCTTGTACTGTCCCTGGGCAGCACTGACGAGAGTCTGGCCCCATTCTCTTGTCCCCTACCCTTTAGCTCTCGCTGAGCATTGCCCAGATCCCCTCTGGGGCTGCTCTTCTCCAGGCTCAGCAGCCCCAGGGCTCTCAGTCTTTGCTCTTCACAGAGATGCTCCAGGCCCCGCAGCAGCTTCCACTGGACTCTTGTCAGTAGTTCCCAGTCTCTTGAACTGGAGAGCCCAGAACTCAGTCCTCCAGCTATGGCCTCACTAGGGCAGGGTGAAAGGAGAAGCAAGAAGCAATCCTCTTCACAGATTCTGCTCCAAAATGCCACGCTCTATGCCAAGGAGCCACCCCTCAGCTATCAGTCCCAACACACCACCATCTTCCAAGCTGGCCTCAGATCAGTTGATTTCTCCTCACTTGGATCCAAGGCCAATAATAAAAGTAGTCCAACGAGGAGCTCTAACAAGACATCAACAAGTTAGAGGCTTAGAACTCAGCCTCCTAAATAGTTTCCTAAGTAACTTTTATGATCTCTGCATGTTGAAGCAGAGCTGCACAACTCAGGATGACTTCCCATGAGACCCTGAGGACTTTTTACTTGCTCAGCTGAAATAATCCTCTCACTATCTCCAAACTCAGAAGGACCTTTCCTTGGTCAATCCACCATGCAAACTGGAAGATGAGTGAAGCAAAAGCCTCAAGAAAAAAGTACTCAAGAATTCTCTGAAACCACATTGGAGAAAAAAAAAAAAAAGTGCTGAGGAAAAGTACAAAAGAGGGAAGGAAAAATACCCCAACATTGGTTTCCTCCATTTCTGAGGCAACATTTGAAGCAGCTCATTAACCATTAATTAATTTGGGCTGGTTTAGCATTTTCCTTGGCAGTTAATTTGCTCTGTAGAACAAATGCAACGATTAAAAACTTGGAGCTGCAAGAGAAAGCTTAGCAGAGCTTCTGACGGGAAAATGGAACCATGAGAGCCCGAGAGCCCAGGAACTACAGAGGGAAAATAATAAAGAGAATATAACAAAAGTGGGGGAAGTATAGAACACAGGACAAGGTGGTGGGGAGTAAGTTTTTATGTAATAATAACCCAAATTTCCCCAGCAGACTATTGCAGCCCAAGAAATAAAACTGAAACCAAAGCAGCTGTGGGCTGAAGGACCAACATCCACCAGAGACATCTTCCCAGCTTCTTTTCCAGAGCCACTGGGCAGATTCCTGGCCACATCCCAGGATTTCTGCTCACAGGAGCTGCCTGCCCATCGATCAGCCTTTCCCTCGGCTCAGGCCAGCTGCTGGGAGGCCCGAGGGAAGCCCTTTGTAACGGGGAGGGGGTGGATAACGAGATGCTCCCAGCCTCCCGCAGCCAGCCTCGGCGCTGACCTAACGGAACCTGCCGGCGCGGCCGCTTTTCCTGGCGGATGCTCGCTGGGCGTGCTCGCTCCGTCCGGATTTTTAGCCAGAGGTCCATTTGGGATTTTTTTTTTCCCCCGCTCTGGCATCAGGGCCCACGGCGATGGAGGGTTTTTAAATCCAGGAGCGGCTCTGTCCACCTCCGAAGCGGCGACCTTGAGCCGAAGGGCTCCGCACCGCTTTCCCCGGAGCATCCCGACCCTGCCCGGCAACAAAGAGCTCCGCACAGCCCCGCAGCGCCGGGGACTGCCACAAAGGCCTCGACCCCCGCTGGCTGCCGGAGCTCCCAGAGTCTCCCCGGCAGCTCCCAGGCCGTTACCTGCGGCGGCAGCGGCGCAGCCCTGGGTGCAGACCCCACCGCAGCTCGCCGGCTCCTCTCCCTTGCCGCGCATCCCGCCGCAGGAGCCCTTTTCGCCGGGACAGGCTTGCTCAGGGCCGGGCCGTTCTCCCTCCCGCGATGGCGGCGGTACCGTTGGTCCCTCGCAGCCGGCGGGGATGGAGCGGGCGGCCCGATGCGGCCCGGCCCAGCCGCCCGGAGCGAGAGGAGGCCGGCGGGAGGCACGGCACGGCCCGGCTGCGGGGGGAGGGACGGGCGCTGTGCTCGCGCTCCCTCCTTCTCCTCCTCCTCCTTCTCCTCCTCCTTTTCCCAGCACCGGGGTTCGCTCCTCCCTTCCGCTGCGTGCGGGGCCGGCGCGGAGCCGCTTCCCTGGCCGCTCACACCGGGGAGGGGAAGCTCCGACGCCGGTTCCTCCCCCGCTGCCCTGCCCCGCCTCGCCTCATACCCCCCTCCTCCCCGGCTCACCCTTGCCCATGGCGGCCTCCTCCTCCTCGGCGCCCGCCTGCTCCTCCTCCTGCCTCCTTCCCTCAAGGCTGTGAGCCGCGGGCAGGCGGGTGCAGAGCCCGCGAGCGCCCGGAGGCGGCCGGTAGCAGCGACAGAGGCGCAGAGGCCCCGCCGAGCCGCAGGCCGCAGCCGCCTGCAGCAGCAGCCCCAACGCCGCCATCTTGAGGTTACCCGCAGCCGGCTTCAGGCAGGGCCGGCAGGTGTGGAGGGCGAGGAGCCGCCGCTGCGCCGCTCCCCCTGCCGGCGTGGAGGACCCAGAGCAGGCAGCCCCTAAACTGTCACCTATGGCGGGGGCTGGTCCTCGGGCTGCGCCCCGCTCCAGGACACAAACAACGAAGGGGAAGGAGAAAGAAATGAAGTTGGTTTCACATCGCTGCCAGTGCACAGAGTGGGTTTGGTTGGAAAAGCTCTTTCAGATCACCCATTCTCTGACTCTACCAAGGCTGGTGCCAAACTATGGCCCTCAGCACCACATCTCTGCGGCTTTGAAACCCCTCCAGGGATGGGGATCCCAGCACTGCCCTGGGCAGCTTGGGCCAGTCTTTGAGAACCCTTTCAGTGAAGAAGTTTCTTATGTCCACCCTAAACCTGCCCTGGGGCAACTTGAGGCCCTTTCCTCTTGTTCTGTCACTTGTCCCTTGGGAGAAGAAACCAACCCCGACTTGACTCCAACCTCCTTGCAGGGAGCCACAGAGAGCCAGAAGGTCTCCCCTCAGCCTCCAGGCTCAACAGCCCCAGGTCCTTCAGCTGCTCCTACCAGCCCTGTTCTCCAGACCCTTCACCAGCTCTGTTGCTGCCGTTCTCTGGGCTTACTCCAATGTCCCTCCTGTAGCGAGGGCCCTAAAACTGGCCCCAGGATTTGAGGTGTGGCCTCATCAGTGCCCAGTCCAAGGGAACAATCCTTGTCCTGGTCCTGCTGGCCACACCATTGCTGATCCAAATGAGGATGCTGACAGCTTTCTTGACCACTTGAGCACACCCTGGCTCACCTCCAGCCACTGTCAATGCATACTCCAAAGTCTCTGCTGGACAGCACATCAGGACAGAGGAGAGGAAAAGCTTCTCAGGAAGGTGGAGGACTCACACCTGGAGCCCAGTGAAGCCTTAAAACGCCACAAACCTCATTTTCTTCCTCAAAACAAAAATAAAAATGCACTCTGCTTGTACCACCAAGCTCCACCAGCCCTGCCTGGAGCTCTCTGTCCTCCAGACATGAGCACATCACACAAACACCACAACAAGCCAAGGTGTGTCCTCAGACACTGACAGTGTATCATGCAAGGTGAACACCACAGGTCATCTCAGAAGGGCTGGGGAGGTTTGGCGAGTGTCACAAATGCCCCCAAAATAAGGAGTCTTACACAAAGAAAGGTCACCACAAAGGGATGAGCTCCAAGATCTAAGCAACCTGGTGATCCTCCAAACACAACCCATGGCTCTGTCCTCCAAACAGAGCACAATCACAATCATCCCTGAATTTCTCTACTGAGGGGCAAACTTCATGCCAGCTATTTTGGCTCTGCTCCCAGCACCGTTGGGCTGCTCTTGGTGTCACTCCTGACATGTTTCTTGCAGCCCAGAACTTCTGCCCTGGAACTTGAGCATTGGTTGTGGTTTCTTGTCTTCAGCTCACACACCCCTCATCTGCACCCCAGCACACACCCCACATGCACCCTAACACACACCCATGCTAGGTGGGAAATTCACTAAATCATGGAATTGTTAAGGCTGGAAAAGTCCTTTAAGATCATTCAGTCCAACCATTAACCCAACACTGCCAAGTCCACTGCTAAACCATGCAGCACCACATCTCCATAGCTTGGAAACCCCTTTAGGGGTGGAGGCTTCACCACTGCCTTCATGGGATTTTGTGTGGAGGGGCCTGGAACACCTCTGTGAGGAGCAAAGGCTGAGAGCCCTGGGGCTGCTGAGCCTGGAGAAGAGCAGCCCCAGAGGGGATCTCAGCAAGGCTCAGCAAGAGCTAAAGGGTAGGGGACAGGTGGATGGGGCCAGACTCTTTTCAGTGGTGCCCAGGGACAGGACAAGGGGCAATGGGCACAGACTGGAACCCAGGAGATTCAGTCTGAAGAGGAACTTGAAAACTCTTGATGTAAGGGTGCTGAAGCCCTGGAGCAGGCTGCCCAGAGAGGTCATGGAGTCTCCTTCTCTGGAGACCTTCCAACCCCACCTGGCCATTGTGCTCGTGGACAAGCTGCTGTGGGTGCCTCTGCTTTAGCAGGGCGGTTGGGCTGGATGATCTCCAGAGGTTACTTCCAACCCCTCCAAGCTGCAGTTCTGGGCTCCTTTTCATGTCAAACACAATGTTACTCAATGAGGACTTTGTGTGCAATCCCAAAATGTGCATGGATGGTTGGTTAAGAGCCATGGTGGTGAAAAGGAGGAGCTTGAGGGTAGGAAGCTGGGCAAGGTGATTGTTAAATTGGAGAAATCTTCAACAAACCAGCAAGGGGTTCATAGAATCATGGAATGCTTTGTGTGGGAAGGGACCTTTAAAGCTCCTCCAGTCCAACCCCCTGCAGCAGGGACATCTGCAACTACAGCAGGTTGCTCAGAGCCCCACACAACCTGACCTCCAATGGTTCCAGGCATGGGCATCTCCCACCTCTCTGGACAACCTGGGCCAGGCTCTCACCACTCTATTGGTACAAACATTTCTCCTTTCTCTCCAGTCTGAATCTCCTTCATGTTTCAGCCATCCCTTCTTGTCCTGTCACAATAGGCCCTGCTCAAAACTCTGTCTCTAGCTTTCTGATCAGCCCCTTGAGGCACTGAAAGGCCACCAGGAGGTCTCCTTGGAGCCTTCTCTTCTCCAAGCTGAACAATCCCAACTCTCTCAACCTGGCTTCACAGCAGAGGGCTTCCAGCCCTTCCAGCATTACTGTGACCTCCTCTGGCCCTACTCCAGCACCTCTGTATCTCTGTTGAGCTGAGGACTCCAGCGCTGCATACTGAGGTCTTCCAGAGCCTCAGTTCCACAAGGAGATGTTGAAGAAGAGAGATGTTACCAAGCCACACCGCAGAAGAACACAGACCACCTTGGATGAGAATAGCTGCACACACTCCAAATCCACCTGGCTGCAGCAAATTCACCTTTTCCAGCACCTCTTCTTTTCACAGCCTCTGAGATTGGCCAGGGAGTCATCTTGTACTAAAAAACAAAACCCAAAGCAAACAACAGCCCCCCCCCCCCCCCCCATCTTGAAGAAGCACCAGAAGACACTGAAAAAGGCCTTTTTATGTCTGCTTTGTTTTTAAGGCACAGAAGTGATTCCAGCCCTAATTAGAAATGCTTAAGTCATGAATTTTCAGAGCAGTGGTGCCCTAGGATGGGAAATGATCTTGCAGGAGGAATTGAGAGCAGCCCTGAAGAAAAGGACTTGGGAGTGCTGGTGGGTGAGAACCTGGACATGAGCCAGCAATGGGCACTTGCAGCCCAGAAGGCCAAAGGCAGCCTGAGCTGCATCAAAAGCAGCACGGCCAGAGATGGAGAGAAGGGATTCTGCCTCTCTTCTCTGCTCTGGGGAGACCTCACCTGGAGTGCTGTGTCCAGCTCTGGAGCCCTCAACACAGGAAGGACATGGACCTGCTGCAGAGGGTCCACAGGAGGCTATCAAGATGATCAGAGGGCTGGAGCATCTCCTCTATGGCAACAGGCTGAAAGAATTTGGGCTGTTCAATCTGGAGAAGAGAAGGCTCCAGAAAGACCTTAGAGCTGCATTTCAGTTTCTAAAGGAGACCAACAGGAAGGCTGGGGAGGGGCTGTTTAGAAGGGCCTGTGGTGACAGGATGAGGGGCAGTAGTTTGAAACAGGAGCAGGAGGTTTAGGTTAGACATAAGGAAGAAGTTCTTTACAATGAAGGTGGTGAAACACTGGAACAGGTTGATCAGGGATGTGGTTGAGGTGCAGTCCCTGGACCCATTCAGGATCAGACTCAAGGTGACCCTGGGCAGCCTGCTCTAGTTGGAGGTTTCCCTGCTGACTGCAGCGGGGGTTGGACAAGATGAGCTTTGAGGATCCCTTCCAATCCAATGTAATCTGTGAATCTGTGACTGAAGAAGGATCCTAAGAAAAACTCATGATGTAAAGGACAGAGGAGGAGGACATGGACTTGTTGAGAGCTACCTGAAGTATGCAGACAGCAAGGGGAGAGCATTCACTGAGGAAGAGGATGGAGGTTTGGTTAGGAAGGTAAAATGAAAAGGGGGTAAAGAAGCCTCTGCTTGAAGTTAATCAGCAAGCAAGTCCTCACTGTCATCTCTTGTACAAACAGCAGAGCTCTTCTCCCCTCTCAGCCTCTTCCCCCTCCCCTGGAGCACTCCCTGGTACTTGCTGTGACCAAGTTCACTCACAACATTCAACTCTTGTGCTTCACCAACTAGGACAGAAGTTCCATGGGTTGCCACAACCACCTCACTCTGCACTCAAAGCCCAAGCTCTGCATGCTGGGCTCCCCTCAGAAATAGTCTTTGGTCCTTCTCAATTTCCTTTTCTGTCCCCACCCCATCAAGAAGGACTTCTGAGAAAGACACTGGTAGGACAAAGTCCTCTTTTAGCCAGCAGAGAGGAGCAGAAGACTGTTTCTCACCAATTCATTTTCTTCATCAGCCTGCCAGAGTACAAAAATCTCTGAGCAAAGAAAGGAGGGGAATTAAGTTTGTCTCAGATCCTTACCTTTGAGGGAGTTGAGCGAGAACATCTCCATCTCCCAGGGAAAAGGGTGGATTCCTGGGAAAACAAGAAGGAGCAAAGGGAAACAGGAGGTTAGAACAGATCCTTCCTTTGAGGTGCTTCGAGTGCTGAACACTTCAGAAAGTTTCTGTAGCACAGGACAAAGCTGAGTGTGCTCAACAAATCTCATAGAATCATGGAATTATCAAACTGTTTGGGTGGGCAGGGACCTTCAAAGCTCCTCCAGCCCAACTCCCTGCAGTCAGGGTGCCCAGAGCCCCAAACTTTGAATGGTTTCAGGTATGGGCATCTCCCACCTCTCTGGACAACCTAGGCCAGGCTCTTACCAACCTTGGTGGCAAACATTTCTCCCTTCTCTACAGCCTGTATTTCCCTCTTCAAGTTCAAGCCATACCCCGCCCTGTCCTGTCACAACAGGCCCTGTTCAAAACTCTGTCCCCAGCTTTCTCATCAACCCATTGAGGCACCAAATTGCCACCAGAAAAGTGTCTCTGGAGCCTTCTCTTCTCCAATCTGAACAACCCCAACTCTCCCAGCCTGGCCTTACGGCAGAGGGCTTCCAACCCTTCCAGCGTTGCTGTGGCCTCCTCTGGCCCTGCTCCAACATCTACATATCTCTGCTGTGCTGAGGACTCCACAGCTGGGCCCAGCACTGCAGATGGAGTATCAACCCTCATCTTTGCTTCTGGTGCTCCATATGCCATGTCCACACCACTAACACACTACAATTAAGGTGCTTTCAGTTGATTCACTTCTGCTTTCAGCAAAACCAGTAACACAATGCCTGCTTGCTTCAGTGCCACCAAACAAGACCTAAAGTCCCACCACTTTGGGAACAGAGCTCTGTGGAGAGTTGACAGTTCTCAACCCTGTCCAGCAGCAGATGACAGGCTACATTTGGTCTTTGTCAGCGACTAAACAACAAATCCCACAAGTTTCTGACTTGTTTACAAGAAAACAAGGTGGGAGGTGGGCAAGAACTGTCTGAAGGACAAAGCTCAGAGGGTTGATATCAGCAGGGCAGAGCCTGATTGGAGGCTTGAAGCTCATGCTGCTCCCTAAGGTTTAGAATGGCCTCCAGTCTTGTTCAACACCTTCAACAATGACCTGGATGAAGTGATGTACAGAACTGGGAAGAGTGGCTGGCACCCCCTCAGGCTGTGCTGCCATTCAGCCAGACCTGGGCAGGCTACAGAGCTGGGCAGAGGAACCTAATGAAGTTCAACTGTGGCAAGTGTAAGGTACTGACCCTGGGAAGGGTCAACCCCCTGTAGCAGTACAGCTGAGGGGTGACCTGCTGGGAAGCAGTTCTGCAGAGGAGCACCTGGGAGTGCTGGGGGACAACAAGGTCTATCCACCAGCAGTGTGCGCTGGTGGCCAAGAAGGCAAATGGACTCCTGGGAGTCCAGCACAGAGTGTGGGAAGCAGGTCGGTAGAGGTTCTCAATCTAAAGCCCCCCTGGCACAACTTGAAGCCAGGCTGAAAGGCAGTCACAAAAGGAAATGCAAGGTAGAACTGTAGCAAATTACTTTTCCTGCTCAAGAGCAAGAGAAAAAGAATGAACTGGAGGTCCTAGATGGATGAGCTTAGAAGGTGAACAACCAAGAGCCACGCTGACAAGCAAGACTCTACCAAAGATGTGGTTTAGCACCAGACTTGGCAGAGTTAGAGTGCCTGGACTGGATGGGTCTCACAGGGCTTTTCCAACCAAAGCAATTCTGTCATACCATAAAGATGTTATTTCAGTTGTGCCTGCGGATCCCCAGCTGAGGTGGGGACCTTTGCTGTGGAACCAATAACAGCCCCAAGGCTAGAAGAGTCAGGCTGCACAGGAGAGGGAAGTGAACAAAAGCACAGAGAGGTGAAACCACCCAGGTGAGGGCCATGAAGAGAATCCCACTGAGGAGGGATCCTTTATAAATGGCATGGAGGAGTTGATATAATCATGGGTGGAAGGGACCTTTCAAGGTCATCTAGTCTAAGCCCTTGCAGCGAGCAGGAACACCTGCAACTGGAGTACTTGAAGCTTCAGCATCCAGCAGAACCAATGTCCAAGCAGAAAAAGAAAAGCTTAGCTTTTCAGGTAGATTTAAGGGACAGGTCAGTAAGAAATCAGCCCCTGCAGCATCATTACTGGGTGTCCTAGGACCTGATCTGGTAAGTATGAACACAGTGGACCCTGAACTGGGAATCAATTTGAGCCCAGCCACAGCCTGGTGGAGATCCCAGGGGAGGCATGGCTGAAGATGCTGATGCCAAAAAGAGGTGTCCAGCTGTGGCAGGTGCTCCACCATTCATGGCAATGAACATCACTGGACAAGGAACACTTGAGGAGAGACGAAATATACTTTCTGGGTCTCCAGTGGTAGAAGAGATGTGGGGCCTCACTGGGAACTGGATTTAGGAAGAAGTGAGATATGATGACACAAGGACTCCTATGGACAAGGCAAATGAACAAGTGGAGTGAGACTTTCAGCTCTTTGGGCCAAAGAAGGGGCAAACCCATCCAATCCTGATCCAAACCCTGCAAGATTATCACTGCTGAGCCTGGACAAGCCAGACGTGGGGACAACCAAGTGCTAGAGGTAGGACTGGGTGGTTGGATGCTCTCGGGCACCCTGCACTCATAAGACTGAGTGCAGCCCAGAGTGACAGTTCCAGTGCCCGCGGGTGAAAAACTGGGCCACGAGTGACCGCGGAGTTAAGAGAAAGTGGAGAGACAACACAGCAAAGGGCTGCCATCTGCGCCGGAGAACAGCTTGGTAACAGGAGGAACCATTTTCTCCGGGCACTGAACGATAAACCAGGGCCGAGCCCAGCTCCCCAGGCCACCTCCAGTTCCCTTCCCGAAGCGGCGCTCGGCTCTCCGGGCTCTAACCGGGGCTGGCCCAAGACCCGCGGGCAGAGGCGGCCGCTGTCCGGCCGGCTGTGCTGCCTGGCTCCCCGCGGCGCTGCGGGACAGCGGCGGGCAGCAGCATCCCTCGCCCCACCCCGCACACTGCCGGTGCCCCAGCCGCGGAGCATCCCCTACCGCCCAGACGCACAGGCCCAGGCCCATCACGGCCCTTTCCCCGGGGGCGGCTCGACGAGAACCGTGCCTGGACTCGGCCGCCGCCTCCTCTTCCCGCGGCTCCGCGCCGCTCAGCCTCGCCGCCGCCCCTCCACCTCATCCCATCGCCTCAGCCCCGCCGCTCCCCCTGCCGCCGCCCGGCTCGAAGCCATCCTCCCGCTCCTGCCTCCCGCCGCCCGCGCGCCCACAGGCCGCGGCCCTCACGGGGCCTTGCCCGCGACTTCCGAGCTGCGGTCCCGCCACGTCCCGCGCGGCCGCAGCCACCACCGAGTCGCGGCGGGACCGGTCCCGCTGCGAGACACCGACCTCCTCACAACCAACTCCCCGGCGCCGGGTCGCCGCCGCTCGGACTACAGCTCCCAGCAGCCCGGCGAAGCGCTTCCGGGACACGGCCCATAGACACGGCCTCGCTTCCTGCCCCGCCCGGAAGTGAAGCTCCCCGCACGCCCGGGCTTCCAATGGCGGAAGCCGCGCAGGGGCGGAGCTTATCCTCACGGCAACGGCTGGCGCCAATGGGCAGAGCAGACACAGGTCGCCCGCGGCTGATGCGGGCCCTCCCCCGGCCCTACCGCCACAGGCTGCAGGCCTTTAGTGCTCCCTCCACCTCCGCCGCGCGGAGCCCGGCCCTTAAGGGAGCGATTGGTGCCTGCCTCCGGGATCAGACCTGCTCGGCTTCCCAGGAAGACACGGCTTGGAAACTTCTTCAGGGGTGGAGATCCCACCGCTGCCCTGGGCAGCCAAGGCCACGCCTGCAGGACCCTCAAGGAACAAAAGTTGTTCCTCTCGTCTAACCTAAATCTCCCCTGAGGCAACGTAAGGCCCGTTCTCTCTTGTCCTGTCACTTGTTTCTTGAGAAGGGACCAACCCCCACCTGGCTTCAGCCTCCTTCCAGGGAGTTGCAGAGTGCCAGGTCTCATGTCAGCCCCTTTCTCTCCAGGCTCAACAGCCCCAGGTCCCTTAGCCACTTCTCACCAGACCTGTTCTCCAGACCCTTCACCAGCTTTGATGCCCTTCTCTAGATTTGCTCCAACTCCCCTACCTCCTTTTCAGAAAGGGGTGCCCAAAACTGAAACCAGCATTCCATGTGTGGCCTCACCAGTACCCAGTCCAGGGAGACAAACCCTGCCCTGTTACTTCTGACCACACTACTGCTGATCCAAGACAGGGTACTGGTAGCCTTCTTGGCCACCTGGGCACACGTTGGATCATCTCCATCCGCTATCAAGAACCCCCCAAAATCCTTTATCGCCAGGCAGTTTCCAAGGACTCTGCTCCAAGCCTAGAGTGTTGTGCCTCAAAGGCAGGGCTCCGCCCTTGGCCTTTATTGAACTGCATCCCATTGTCCTCACGCATCACTGCAGCCTTGCCAGAGCCCTCTGGAGAGCCTCCGGCCCCGCTCGCAGATGCACTCTGCGCCCAGCTCGGTACCATCTGCACGCTGCCGGAGGAGATCCCCATAAAGAACCAACGGACACCATTCTCACACCGCTCAGCTCCTCCCAGGGCCGGGAACGGCTCCAGCACCGTCGCCAAAGCCGAACGGACGACCCCAAACCAGCGCCGCCCCCAGCGCCTTTGAGAAGCGGCTGGTCACGTGTCCACATGTACACTTCCGGGGGAGGCGGGGCCAGGGCCGGAAGTGGCTGTGCGGGCGGAAGCAGGACCTGCCGTAGGAGCGTCCCAGAACGGTCACTGTAACGCATGGAGCACCGGCGGGACGGGGAGGGGAGCACCTGAGATTGATGACGCCCGCAGAGGAGCAGGGACAGCGCTGCGAAGGGCCAGGATCACTGGAGAACCAGTCGGTGGGCAGCGGAGATTCCCAGAAGGAAGCAACGACCCCGCGGCGGGGAGCGAGGAGCTCCGGCGATGAGCAGAGACCCTTCGCCGGGGCGTCCTTGTCCGCCATGGCAGGGCAGACGCAGGTATGGGCCGGGCCCCCGCGGAGGGTGGCCCGGCCCGGCCTTGTCCTCCTCGCCAACGGGCCCTTCCACGTCCGGCTCTAGGCGGACCCGTCGCTCCCCTCACGCCTCTCTGATCAGGATTCTCCTGCGCCCTTACTTTACGCTGTCATGGCTCGCTCTGGATTTCTTGTACGCCTCACGACTCGTCGCTCTGAAGTTTCTGCCCTCTAAGGCCATCCACGACATTGCCCTCACCAGTCCCCTTTAACTGTTGTCCCCATCCAACCCTCTGCATCACTCGCCCTTATAGTGGTCTCACTGTGATGTTGCTCTCTGAATATCCACAGTTTCCATCCTGAAGCTGTTCGGTCTCCAGCACTACCTTTGGTGCTCTAAATCTCATCCCCTGGGAGCTCTCCCCAGGGCTGGATACTGCCCCCGGAGAATAAATCCCGTCCAAGCCCCTTTTCCCCCGTGGACGAGGCTCTCCCCATGTGACAGAAGCTGTAATCCTTCTGTGGCAGGTACCGGTGACCTTCGAGGACGTCGCCGTCTACCTGAGCCACGCCGAGTGGGAGGCCATCACGGAGGAGCAGCAGGAGCTGTACCGCAGTGTCATGCTGGACATCTATGAGCTCTTGACATCCCTGGGTAAAGGCAGCGTCAGCTCCTGGGCTCGGGTGTCACCTAGGGGTGTGGCTGGGGCTGAGGGTGGGATTCCACCGTGTTTGACTCCACCAGCACCTTGCAGTGCTGCGAGGGGCCCTTTAGGGTGGTCTGAAGTATGGCTGCAGGGCTGGGACAAGAGCTCCCTGTGCTGGGAGAGGCTGGTGCTGGGAAAATGCAGGAGCTGTAATCAGACTCAGAGAATCGTTTGGGCTGGAAGAGATCTTTGGGCTCATGGAGTCCAACTGTTAATTCAGTACTGCCAGGTCACCATTAAACCATTGGCCTCAGTTCAACATCTGCACAACTGGTCTGGGTATCCTGAACATGGGCACACCCTGCCTCATCTGCAGGCACTGTGAGCAACCTTCCTCATTTTGTACTAATGCACAGACTGTGCCTTTCCCCTGCAGGCATCCAAGCAGAGCCCCTGGTGAGAATCAAGGACGAGGTGTTTGGTGGGCACCACTGGAACTCCCAGCACAAGGATGTGTCCCAGCAGCCCACTGCCTGTGAGTGGGGTTGAAGGGACCAGGTGCTTTGCAGGCTGCTGGTGCTGGAGGGGTGGGTGCTGGGTGCCAACATTGCTCTGGCTCTGCCAATAGCACCGTGCTCTCTGCATGCAGGTGATGACAGCCCTGAGGTAATTGTGAAGTTGGAACCAGAGGAGGAGTTGTACACCAGGTGTACCAAAGGTCTGGGTGACCCAGGAGGTCACAGCCACAGTGTTGGAGCAGGTGAGCACTGGAGGGACAGAGGGAGGGGAGTGTCAAACCTCACTAGGCTTAAAGTGAGGAAAAGCTCCTTGCTGGACAGGCAGCAATGTGCAGCAGGTCATCCCACTCAGAGCCACCCTGTCTCTGTGACCAACTTTGGATGGTCAGCTCTTCTGGGAGGGAGCAGGGCTGTGAGGAGGAGTGGACACAGCTGTGCGGGTTTCTGGGCAGGCTGCAGAGCCGTGGCTATGTGCACAGCTCCTTTCTCTTGGCAGATGACAAGCTGAGGCCCAAGAAGGAGGTGAGAGCAACAGTGGCAGAGCAGGTAGAAAGCCAGGGGGCTTTGTCCTCAGAGGATTCCCTCAGCCCCCAGCCCCATAACCCTGAGTGCCAGGATATCTGCCTGGAGAAGGTGATGGTTCCAGTGTCAAGTGGTTGGCAGATCCCTCCTGCTGGCTGCAGGACAGGCACTGCCCAGAAGCGTGTGGCCAAACGTCCCTTTGCCTGCAGTGAGTGTGGGAAGAGCTTCACAAGGAAGGATGACTTGATCCAGCACCAGCACATGCACACTGGGGTGAAGCCTTATGTCTGCCCAGGGTGTGGCAAGAGCTTCAGGTATAAAGTCAGCCTGGTCAACCACCAGCGCATCCACACAGGTGAGCAGCCCTTTGCCTGCCCAGAGTGCGGCAAGGGTTTCACCTACAAAGGCAGCCTGGTCATCCACCAGCGCATCCACACTGGTGAGAAGCCCTTTGCATGCCCCAAGTGTGGCAAGAGTTTCAACCAAAAAAGCACCCTGGTCATGCACCAGCGCATCCACAACAGTGTGAAGCCCTTTCTCTGTGCTGAGTGTGGCAAGAGCTTCACCCAAAAAGGACATTTTGTCTCCCACCAGCGCATCCACACCGGTGAGAAACCTTATCTCTGCACAGAGTGTGGCAAGAGCTTCACCTACAAAAGCAACCTGGACATCCACCAGGTCATCCACAGCAGGGAGAAGCCTTTTACCTGCCACGAGTGTGGCAAGAGCTTCACCCGAAAATGCCGCTTTGTCACCCACCAGCGCACCCACACCACTGAGTGATGCTCTGCCTACTCCCAGCGTGGCAGGAGCTTCAGTGTGAACCCTGCCTCTTACCCACGCAGGGGCATGGCTCTGCCCCTGCCCTGTGCAACACCAGGAGTTGGTGGTGCACTGTGGTGTGCACACCAAGGAGAGGATCCTCTACTGCTATGCCAGAGTTTTTCCCTCAGTTCTCCCTGTGCACCATGTTGGGAGCACAGAACAACATTGCTGAGAAACGCAGGGAGAGCAGAGTGGGCACGGCTTGGTGGAGATGCAGTGCTCTGTGCTCTGTGGCACCAAGCAGGAATGTGGAGCAAGGTGGTGGCTGCAAGCCAGTAAGCACCCAGATTTGAGACACCTGCTTGACTTCGATTCTGCAGGGGCCAGAAACCAGAGCTCAGCCCCTGTCAGCTCAGACAGCAGCGCTTTCCAGACTGCTGCCCAGACACTTGGAGACACAGGATTTCATAGAGTGGCTTGGGATGGAAGGGACCTTAATGATCGTCCAGTTCAACCCCCCTGCCATGGGCAGGGACACCTTGCACTAGACCATGTTGCTCAAAGCCTGGTCTTAAACACGTCCAGGGAGGAGGCATCCATGGCTTCTCTGTGCAACTTATTCCAGTGTCCTACTACCCTCAAAATAAAGAACTTCCTAATCTCCAACCTAAACCTACTCTGCTCTAGTTTCAAACCGTTGCCTCTTGTCCTGTCACCACAGGCCCTTATCAAAAGTCCCTTCCCAGCTCTCCTGTAGCCCCCATCAGGTACTGGAAGGCCACACCAAGGTTTCTGTGGCCTCTTCTCCAGCCTGCAAAGATCCCAATCCCTCAGCCTGTCTCTTACAGGAAAGGTCTCCAGCCCTCTGATCTCCATGGCCTCCTCTGGATCCTCTCCAACAGTCAGGTCGTTCTTGCATTGGGGGCTCCAGAGCAGGACTCCATCCCTTCCCTCCATACTGTCAGCTGCACCCTGCAGCCTCGTGGTGTCAGGAAACTTACTCAGAGTGCCTGGATCCCACTGCCCATGTGACCCACAAAGATAATACATAGCACTGGTCCCAGTACTAACACCATAGCAGCTCTGCATGCCACAGGTCTGCATTCCCACGTTGATCACAACTGGTAAGACCAACTACCCAGCCAATTTCTCATGCAGCCAGTGCTCCATCTGTCAAATCCATGTCTTTCCAATTCAGAGATAAGGAGGTAGTGCAGGGCACAGTCACTTCGCACAAGCCCAGGGAGATGACATCACTTTCTCTTCCTTTATCCACCGATGTTATGGCCCCATCACAACAGGCCACTAAATTTCTCAGATTTGCCCTTGGTGAAGCCTTGTTGGTTGCCACCAATCAGCTCTTCATTACGACCTGCCCAAGAAGAGTCTTGCTCCACGATCTTGCTGGATACTGAAGTCAAGCTGNATCCATGTCTTTCCAATTCAGAGATAAGGAGGTAGTGCAGGGCACAGTCACTTCGCACAAGCCCAGGGAGATGACATCACTTTCTCTTCCTTTATCCACCGATGTTATGGCCCCATCACAACAGGCCACTAAATTTCTCAGATTTGCCCTTGGTGAAGCCTTGTTGGTTGCCACCAATCAGCTCTTCATTACGACCTGCCCAAGAAGAGTCTTGCTCCACGATCTTGCTGGATACTGAAGTCAAGCTGACTGGCCTGTAGTTCCCCAAGTTTTAATTATCTCCCTTTTTGGAAATGGAGGTTATGTTTCCTCTTCTCGTCAGTCACTTCCTGCTGCCTACGGTCTGCACGCCAGCCTCTGCCCTCAGCAGCTCTACCTGGGTGGAGGCAGTGCTCAGCACCGGCATGCACAGCACAAGCCCCCCGAGGCAGAGCTGCAGCCTTTACTCTCCGACGATCGCTCCCCATTCTGCGCCGGAAGGTCGGTAGGATGAGCACTGTGCACTGTGCAGAGTGGGGAACGATGGCTCCGTGTCGCACAGCAAGTCAGTCAGAGCTGCTCCAAAGCAGCGCCACTGCGCGCCAGCTGCACCCCCAGGCACGGAGAGCTGCCAGCTCTGCACCGCTGCGGCCTGGCCAGAGCCTCTAGAGAGCCTCCGGCAGACGCACTCTGCACACCGCCGGAGGGGATCCCCCATAAATAACCAACAAACACCATTCTCACACCGCCTGGCTGCTCTCGCTGCCGGAAGCCGCTGCAGAACAGCGCCGAGCATATCCCCGGCGGCGCCCCGGCCGAAGAGGCCGCCCCAGAGTAAGACCACCAGACGGGCCAATGGCGGCACCGCTGCGGGACACGTGCCATAGGCGCACTTCCGGGACAGGCGGGGCTAGGGCCGGAAGTGGCCGCGGGCGGCTGGAAGGGAGCTTTGCGGCAGAAGCGCCACCTGCGGTTCGGAGGGTGGCATCGCCCGTGCCTCGCGGAGGTCGCCATAACGCGTGGTGGTGCGGTGGTGTGGGGAGAGGTGCATCCGGGGATGAGCGATAGCCCTCAGAGGAGAAGGGACAGCGAGGATTCTGGGATCGCAGCAGGAACTTCTCGGTGGGAAGTGAAGATCTCCAGGAGGAAGCACGAACCAGCCTCTCCTCGAGGAGTGAGGAGCCTCTGCGGAGAGCAGGGACCCCCCGGCCGGGGCCTCCACGGCCACTATGGCAGCGCAGACGCAGGTAGGAGCCGGACCGCGGCGGAGTGTGTCCTCAGCCTCCCCGCAAACGAGCTCCTCGATGTCTGGATCTAGCCATATCCCTCACCCCCTTCACGTTTCGCTGTAGCGGGTCCTGCTGTGTCCTCATTAGCTGTCAGCATGGCTCGCTCTGAATTTCTCATCCCCCCCTCATGATGCTTCTCCCATCGATATTTCTGTCCCAAGCCCCTCGCCAGCCCCGCTTCGTATTGCCCCCTGCCAGCCCTCTACATTGCTCCTCCCTGTGACGTGGGCCCTCTGTGATTTTTACCTCCCCAAGACACTTCCCCCCCTCCCTGGTAACGTTGTCCCCTTCCCATTCGTATATGCTGTGGGTCCCTCCAAACCTCTCGGCAGCTTCCTTCTCCATAACGTTCACCTCGACCCCTATCTCACCCCCTGGGAGCTCTCCCCAGGGCTGGATACTGCCCTTGGAGAGTAAGTCCCATCCAAGCCCCTTCTTCCCCATGGATGAGGCTCTCCCCATGTGACAGAAGCTGTAATCCTTCTGTGGCAGGTACCAGTGACCTTCGAGGACGTCGCCGTCTACCTGAGCCACGCCAAGTGGGAGGCCATCACGGAGGAGCAGCAGGAGCTGTACCGCAGTGTCATGCTGGACATCTATGAGCTCTTGACATCCCTGGGTAAAGGCAGCGTCAGCTCCTGGGCTCGGGTGTCACCTAGGGGTGTGGCTGGGGCTGAGGGTGGGATTCCACCGTGTTTGACTCCACCAGCACCTTGCAGTGCTGCGAAGGGCCCTTTAGGGTGGTCTGAAGTATGGCTGCAGGGCTGGGACAAGAGCTCCCTGTGCTGGGAGAGGCTGGTGCTGGGAAAATGCAGGAGCTGTAATCAGACTCAGAGAATCGTTTGGACTGGAAGAGATCTTTGGGCTCATGGAGTCCAACTGTTAATTCAGTACTGCCAGGTCACCATTAAACCATTGGCCTCAGTTCAACATCTGCACGACTGGTCTGGGTATCCTGAACCTGGGCATGTGATGGCTCATCTGCAGCCTCAGCACCACATCTGCACGACTGGTCTGGGTATCCTGAACCTGGGCATGTGATGGCTCATCTGCAGCCTCAGCACCACATCTGCACAACTGGTCTGGGTATCCTGAACATGGGCATGTGCAGGCTCATCTGCAGGCACTATGACCAGCCCTCCTCATTTTGTACTAATGCACAGACTGTGCCTTTCCCCTGCAGGCATCCAAGCAGAGCCCCTGGTGAGAATCAAGGACGAGGTGTTTGGTGGGCACCACTGGAACTCCCAGCACAAGGATGTGTCCCAGCAGCCCACTGCCTGTGAGTGGGGCTGAAGGGACCTGATGCTTTGCAGGCTGCTCATGCTGGAAGGGTGGGTACTGGGTATCAACATCTGTGGCTGCTCTGCCCCTGCCAATGCCCACCATAGCACTGTGTTCTCTGTGCGCACATGATGCAAATCCTGAGGTTATTGTGAGGACAGAATGAGAAGTGTGCTACTCTGGGTGTCCCCAAGGTCTGGGTGACCCAGGAGGTCCCATCCACAGTTTGGGGGCAGATGAGTGCTGGTGGGACAGAGGAAGAGGACCCTTCCAGCTTGCTGGGCTCCAAGTGAGAGAAGGCTCCTTGCTGGACAGGCTCTGAGTTGGTGCAGGTCACCCCACCCAGAGGTACCTACTCGCTATGGTCAACTCTTCTGGGAGGGAGCAGGGCTGTGGGGAGGGGTGGACGCAGCTGCATGGGTCTCCAAGCAGGCTTGAGCCACTACTTCTAAGGTTCCCTTCTCTTGGCAGATGATGAGTGGAGGCCCAAGGAAGACATAAGAACAGTGGTGGCAGAGCAGGTGGAGAGACAGAGACCTTTGTCCTCAGGGCATTCCCTCAGTCCACAGCCCCGCATGTGTGAGCCCCAGGGAATCTGTCTGGAGAAGGTGTCCAGTGGTGGGCAGATCCCTCTCTCAGCCTGCAGGATGGGCACCAACCGCAACTGTGTGGCCAAATGTGAGTGTGGGAAGAGCTTCGGCAAAAAGGGTGATGTGATTCGGCGCGTCCACACTGCGGTGAAGCCTTTAGCCTGCACCGAGTGTGGCAAGAGGTTCAAGCACAAAGTCAGCCTGGTCTACCACCAGCACATCCACGCCGGCAAGAAGCCCTTTGGCTGCCCAGAGTGTGGCAAGAGATTCAGCTACAAAGTCAGCCTGGTCACCCACCAGCACAGCCACACTGGTGAGAACCCTTTTGCCTGCAATGAGTGTTGCAAGAAGTTCAACCATAAAGTCAGCCTGGTCACCCACCGACACATTCACACTGGTGAGCAGCCCTTTGAATGCACTGAATGTGGCGAGAAGTTCAACCACAAAGGCAGCCTGGTCTACCACCAGCGCATTCACACTGGTGAGAAGCCCTTTGTCTGTACTGTGTGGCAAGAGCTTCAACCATAAAGTCAGTCTGATTTCCCGCCAGCGCATCCACACTGGCAAAAAGCCCTTTGCCTGCACAGAGTGCAGCAAGTGCTTCAACCATAGAGTCAGCCTGGTCGCCCACCAGCGCATCCACACTGGCAAGGAGCCCTTTTCCTGCACCGAGTGCGGCAAGAAGTTCAACCACAAACTCACGCTGGTCTCCCACCAGTGCATCCACACGGGCAAGAAGCCCTTCACATGCCCGGAGTGCAGCAAGAGCTTCAGCTACAGAACCACGATGGTCATTCACCAGCGCACCCACAGCGGCGAGAAGCCCTTCACCTGCACCAAGTGTGGCAAGAGCTTCAGCCGCAATGCCACCCTGGTTATTCACCAACGCACCCACACCGGTGAGAAGCCCTTTGCCTGCAGCGAGTGTGTCAAGAGATTCAGCCGCAGTGACCAGCTGGTCTACCACCAGCGCACCCACACTGGCGAGAAACCCTTTACCTGCACCGAGTGTGGCAAGAGCTTCATCCGCAGTCATGCCCTGGTCAAGCACCGGCTCGTCCACACTGGTGAGAAGCCCTTTGCCTGCAGTGAGTGTGGGAAGAGCTTCTGCCAGAAGTACAACCTGATGGAACACCAGAAGATCCATATCAGGAAGAAGCTCTTTGCCTCTGCTGAATGTGGCAACAGCTTCGGCCACTTGATGCAGCACCAGGAAAGCTAAACCAGGGAGAAGCGCTTCACCTGCACCGAGTGTGGCAAGAAATTCAGCTCCAAAGGCAACCTTAACAAACACCATCGCACCCACACCGGCGAGACGCCCTTCAGCTGTGGCGAGTGTGCCAAGAGCTTCAGCTGCAATGACACCCTGATCATTCACCAGCGCACCCACACTGGCGAGAAGCCCTTTGCCTGCGGTGAGTGCAGCAAGAGATTCACCTGCAAAGGCAGCCTGGTCTCCCACCAGCATGTCCAAGTTGGCAAGAAGTCCTTCACCTGCCCAGAGTGTGGCAAGAGTTTCACCCAAGAAAGTCGCTTTGTCACCCACCAGCGTGCCCACACCAGCAAGTGACTCTCTGCCCACAGAGGAGGTTCAACCCAAACCCAGCCCCTTACCCACGCAGGGGAGCAGCTCTACCCTTGCCCTGAGCAACCGTGGGAGGTGATGGCTCCAGCATCAAGTGGTTGGCAGATCCTTCCCTCAGTCTGCAGAGTGGGCACAGCTCAGAAGCATGTGGCCAAACATCCCTTTGCCTGCAGTGAGTGTGGGAAGAGCTTCCCCTAGAAGGACTTGATCCAGCACCAGCACACACACACTGGGCTGAAGCCTTATGTCTGCCCTGGGGGTGGAAAAGAGCTTCAGGTACAAAGGCAGCCTGGTCACTCACCAGGCATCCTCTCCTGCTGCCATGCCACAGTCTTTCCCCCAGTTCTCCCTGTGCACCATGTTGGGAGCACAGAACAACATTGCTGAGAAACGCAGGGAGAGCAGAGTGGGCACGGCTTGGTGGAGATGCAGTGCTCTGTGCTCTGTGGCACCAAGCAGGAATGTGGAGCACAGTGGTGGCTACATGGTACCATTCCTCCCCTTAGCCCCTTCAGTCCTGCTGATCAGGTCACTGCAGTTGTGAGCTGCTCTCTTAGGAGAGCAGTCCAGCCACCTTCAGCCCCTGGAACCTCTGGGGCCCAGCTCAAAAGCTGCAGGATTCAGCTCTTGCCAGGTTTATCCTTCCTTAAATGCAGCACAGTGCCCAGGCAACATCAGGGGCACTGATGAGCCTTTTTCAGGGCCAGAGCACACTGGGAGCCCTCCCCACCTGGTGCCAGTGTAGTCGCCACAAGAAGGGTCCTTCTCCAGTGTGTGAAGCCAGTTGGCTCCCACAGTTGAGACACTTGCTTGATTTGGCTTCGGCAGGGGACAAAGAGCTCAGCTCCTGTCAGCTCAGACAGCAGTGTAAATAGAAAAGTCACAGTCTTGTTTGGGTTGGAAGGGACCTCTGGAGATCATCCAGTCCAACCCCCCTGCTAAAGCAGGGACACTCACAGCAGCTTGCCCAGGATCACAATGGCCACCTGGGTTTGGAAGCTCTCCAGAGAAGGAGACTCCACAACCTCTCTGGGCAGCCTGCTCTGGGGTTCCAGCACCCTCACACCAAAGAAGTTTCTATTCCAAAGGGTTTGAGATAAGAAAATTCAATTAAAGCTTGTTAAAATGATTTTGTGTAGGTTCTTTTCCCTCAGTGTGTTCACCACATGAATGGATTTGCTTTCATAGAATCACATAATGGTAGGGGTTGGAATGGGAGCTCTGGAGATCATCCAGTCCAACCCTCCTGCCAAAGCAGGATCACCCAGGGCAGGTCACACAGGAGTGCATCCGGAAGGGTCTTTAAAGTCTTCAGAGAAGGAGACTCCACAACCTCTCTGGGCGGCCTGCTCCAAGGCTCCAGCACCCCCACAGCAAAAAAAGTTTTCCTCATGTGGAGGTGGAACCTCCTGGGTTCCAGTTTGCATCCATTGCCCCTTGCCCTATCCCAGGACACTGTTGAAAAGAGAGCTCTTGCTCCCCACCCTTCAGGTATTTGTAAACATCGAGAAGATCTCTTCGTAGCCTTCTCTTCTCCAGACTCAACAGCTCCAGGTCTCTCAGCCTTTCCTCATCAGACAGATGCTCCAATCCCTTCATCATCCTCATAGCCTCCTCTGAACACTTTCCCTGTTCCTTTTGGGCTGGGGAGCCCAGAACTGGAGGCAGTACTCCAGATGTGGTCTCACAGGACAGAGCAGCTCTCCCAGCGGTGTTACATGCACCCTTGTGTGCTCTCTGTGCTCTCTGAGGTGGTGTTTGTCACCCTGGGGAAATGGATGAGAGCTGTTGTGCTGCTGTACTGGGCACTGTCACCTCATGATACCAGACTGGGAGGAGCAGCTGCCACCCCATCAGGCTGTGCTGCCACATCAAGTCTGACCTTCAATGTCTCCAGAGATGGGGCCTCAACCACATCTCTGGGCAACCTGTTCCAGTATTTTACCACCCTCATTATAGAGATCTTCTTTCTGATGTCCAGCCTAAATCCTCCCTGCTTCAGTTTCAAACCATTGTCCCTTGTCCTTTAACAAAGTCCCTCTCCAGCTCTCCTGTAGCCCTGTTCAGGTCCTGGAAGGCTGCTGTAATGTCTCCCCAAAGCCTTCTCTTCTCCAGGCTAAACAGCCCTAATTCTTTCAGCTTGTCCCCATAGAGGAGGTTCTTCAGGCCTCTGATCCATCATGGACCCTTTCACCAGGTCCATGTCCTTGTGTTGTGGGTCCCAGAACTGGACACAGTACTGCAGGTGGGGGGTCTCACCAGAGCAGAGCAAATGGGGCAGAATCACCTCCCTGGTCCTGCTGCTCACACTTCTCTCATGCCTTTCTTTGTGACAGTTCTGGGTTGTTTTTTGCCCTAGCTTCTGGTTTAGGGGGGGTGGGTTGGAGCTCTTTCACTTTGCTGCTTGGAGGCTCCGAGGGGAGGAGGTGTTTTTTTGGCTGGCTTCTGCTGCTCTTGCCTGTGCTCTCTGCAGCACACGCTGAGGGGCAGGATGTTGGATGGTTCTATCCCAGCCTCCTGATCTCAACCCACAGGGCTTTGTGTGATCTCCTCAGGCACCTAATCGTGGGGGTCTTGGCCTTGTGTCAGCAATTGGTTTGGGAATTCAGCCACTGGCTGGAATGAAACCACAGCATGTCACCCCTGGGGGAGCACTGGGAGGTCCCCAAGGGTCACAGGAGCTTTAAGATAAGGGAAGGGCAAATTTCTGCCTTTGTGTGGAAAGCTGGGAGGAGGTGGCTGCCTTGTGTCTGAGCCCCAGCTCATAGCTTGTGTTAGCTTCTGCACATTGCCCTCCAGCACCTGATCCTGCATGGGATCCTCAGCAACCTCTCTGGGCAGCCCGCTCCAGGGTTCCAGCACCCTCATACCAAAGAAGTTTCAGATGGAACCTCCTGGGTTCCAGTCTGTGCCCATCGCCCCTTGTTCTGTCCCTGGGCACCACTGACAAGAGTCTGGCTCCATCCTCTTGCCCCCTGCCCTTTAGCTCTCGATGAGCATTGCTCAGATGCCCTCTGGGGCTGCTCTTCTCCAGGCTCACAGCCCCAGGGCTCTCAGCCTTTGCTCCTCACAGAGCTGCTCCGAGCTCCTCAGCAGTTTCCCAGCCTCCTCTGCACTCCCTCCAGTGGTGCCCTTCCTCTTTGAACTGGAGAGCTGAGGACTGGACCCAACCCTCCAGAGCAGAGCAGAGGAGGAGGAGGAGAACCTCCTGTTTCAGGGGACACAAAGAAATTCAGAGCCTGTTTCTTGAAAGCTGCTTTAACTTTGCCAGCTGCAGGTTCTGAGAGAAGGTCCCCCCAGTCTGAGGGGGCCTGAGCAGAAGCAGGACAGGAACATCTCCCAGCTTCTCAGGAGTGCCCCAGCTCCCAGGGGTGTTGCCGGGGCAGGAGCTGTACTGGGTCAGCGCTGGGAAAAATCCCCACCTGGGGCAGAGGAGAGAGGAGTGAGGGGTGAGAGGATTGCCCCCACCCTGACCCCCCAACCCTGACCCTCGATCCTGACCCCCAACCCTGACCTCAACCAACTCAGTCTGGCACCTCCTGTGGTCCAAACGCCAGGAGTTTGGGGTCCTGCAACCCCCAGGGTGATGCCACCACCCTGACACCTCCCAGCCCCACACCCTGGCAGCAGCACCCTGGGGTTCTGTCATTGCCCCCCACCCTAACCCACACCCACTCACCCTACCACCTGCTTCAGTGCCTAACACCAAGAGCTTGGGGGTGATGCCATCACCCTGACCCTCCCTCACCCTGGCAGCAACACGGGCTCAGGGTGCTGCACCCTGGGATGCTGTCCCTGCCTCCCCCTCACCCTGGCACGAGGAGCAGTGGCAGGCAGTGATCCGGGGCAGCAGCACGGGCCGGGTGCCCCCTTCTGGGCAGAGCAGCTGCAAGGTGCGGACAGGGCTGGCAGGGTCCAGCTGGTAACTGCAGCACTGACACAGGCTGCGCAGGTACGGCTCCTGGGGGGGCATCCATGGGAGCTGGGGAGCACCCATGGGCGCTGAGGGGCACCAGGGGCACCCATGGGGGCTGAGGAGGAACCATGGGAGGCAGCCATGGGTGCTAGGGATGGGTGATGGGGACACCCATGGAGAATGGAGGAAATGATATGGAACACCAGGGGCACCCATGGGTACTGGGTGGGCACACACCAGATACCAGGGGCACCCATGGATACTGGAGGAGGAGCAGTGGGGGGCAGCCATGGAAACTGAAAGGTGATAGGGACATGCATGGATGCTGGAGGGGGGCAGTAAGAGGTACCGAGAGCACCCATTGGCTCTGGGGGGGCAATGGGGGTCACCCATGGGTGATGGGGGGGTGATGGCACCGGGTGCACCCGTGGGTGCTGGGAAGGGGGAGCCAGTGGGGAACACCAGGTCCACCCATGGGTGCTGGGGGAGCCAGCTGACCTGCGTGGTGACAGCAGTGCGGGACGGGCAGTGCCCAACACAGGAAGTGACGCTGACCCCAGGCAGGGCACAGGGACCCTGGGTGATGTTCCGCAGCTCAGTGACGCGATGGCATGTAGAGGGGGACACATCTGCAGCCAGGGGACACGGGGGTGGCACTGCCAGGCCTGCCACCCTGCCTGCACTGCCCCAGCACCTCCACACTGGCAGTGCCTGGGGTGAAGCTCAGAGGTCCCAGGGGGTGCCTGGGGAGTGCCCACTTGTGCCCAGGTCCCCAGGTCCTTACCTGGCCACAGCTCCCGGCACACAGGGCAGCAGCCACCCGGCTCCCGGACCTTGACTGAGCCCTGCGGGGGGCACGGTGGCATCAGACACACACCACCTCACCCTGTGCCCCATGCCCATGGACACTCCTCCCAACCAGTGCTTACCACCACCAGCGCCCCCTCCACACCGGTGTCCCCACCCTACCAGTGCCTCCTCCATACAAATGCCCTTCCCCAGCGGTGCCCAGCCCCCAGCATACCCTACCTCAGGGCAGGTGAGCGGGGAGCACTGCAGGGGGGCACAGGCCACTCTCCCAGCCACACAGTGGCATGCCTGGCACAACTCCTGCCATTCGCTGCCAGCCTGGTCAAGGGGGAAAACAAGGGTCAAAGGGTGCCATGGGACACCCCCCACCACGAGGACCCCCCTGGCATTGCTGACCTGGTGCAGCTGCCCACGGTGCCAGCACTGGCACTGGGCAGCCGGGACACAGTGCCCACTGTCATTGCGGTAGTGCCCAGGCTGGCACACACAGCCGGCAGCCAGTGGCACAGGGCAGTCATGTGGGAGCTCATTCCCAATGTCCTGGCAGCTCCGGTTGCAGCCATAGGGCAGCTCTGGGTCTTGCCACAGCTCACCGGTGGGACAGGCTGTGTGGGCACAAGGCATGGCACTGGCACCAGTACCATCGGCAGTGCCACCATCGGCATCACCAACACTGGCAGCACCACCACCATCAGCAACACTGACACTGCCACCATCACTGTCATCACAAGCACCAGGAGTATCACTGCCACCATCATCACCACTGGTGCCTCATCAGCACTGCCATGATCTCCACCACTGTCACTGTCACCAGTGCCATCCTGTCCCACCACCCACCGTGTGTGTCCCCGGGGTGCTCTTCACTGGGACAGGGCTGTTGGTTGCACTCAGCTGTTTCCTCGGTGCCAGCGTCAGCACAGGCCACCCCGCCGGGACTCTGGTGGCACTCGCGGTGCCGGGAGGTGTTGCCACCACCACAGCTCCTGGAGCAGGGTCCCCACGGTGACCACGGCCCATAGGAGGGACACGGCGACGTTGGGCAGGTGAAGGTCCCATTCTGGCATGTGCTGTGCCAGGAGAGACACTGGTGGTGGCACCCACCACTTGCTACCCCCAGTGGTGGCACCCCACAGCAGCATCACTCACCAGTTGTGGCACTGCTGCTGTGCCCACAGTGGCAGCTGGCGAGTTCCATTGTCCCCAGAGATGGTGACATCCACACAGTCCCCATCCTGCAGCAGCTGCCCCGGGGGGCACTGGCAGCCTGTGGAGCAGGTGGGCAGCGCTATGGGGTGGGGCAGGGGCTGTGCTGTGTGGCAGGTGCCAGCTGTGCAGGCCCCATGCAGACACTCCGCATGGGGCCAGGGGTCAGCACAGGCACAAGGATGCTGGTTGGCACAGGGGCAGACAAAGGCCTGGCCATGCTCCTGACACCCCTCAACCTGGGCACAGGGTGGGAGTCAGGGTGCCGGTGGAGTCCTGGGGGTGCATTACCAGGGCATGGGGCCATGGCGCAGCTCTGGGTCTGGGTCTGAGCACCCTGGCAGCGCCAGCCACTGGCTGGGTGCCAGGCTTGGCGTTGGCGCAGGCGGTAGCCACCACCACAGGGGTCTGGACAAGGTCCCCAGGGTCCCCAGGGGCTCCAGAGGCAGAGATCTAGGTGGGGTCACAGGGGTGTCACCAACACCAACATCATACTGCTGTGACACCCCTGGCACCCTGCTGGCACCCACCAGTACCTTGGCACAGGGAGGTCTCTGGGCAGGGCCGCTGCTGGCGCAGCTCAGATGAGCAGGCAGCCGTGGGGCCCCCCCAGGCCAGGCCACTCTGGGGGTCCAGACAGGTCCGGTAGCGCCACTGCAGTGAGGCCAGCTGGGTCCCCTCAGGCAGTGCCACCTCTGCTGGTGCCTCCTTGGGCTGTGTCACCTCAGCCATCAATGTCCCCTTGGCTGATGTTGTCTCCATTGTTGGCATTGCCCTGGCCATTAGCATCTCCTCACCCACTGGTATCCTTTCAGCTGCCAACGTCACCTCGACTGGTGTGCCCTCAGCCACCAGTGTTGCTTCAGCCAGTGTCCACTCAGCCACTGGTGTCCCCTCTGTCACCAGTGTCCCGTCAGCCACCAGTGTCCCCTCCTTGGATGTCCATTCATCCTGTGTCCACTCAGCTGCTGGTGTCCCCTCGGTGACCAGCATCCCTTCATCTGATGTCCCTTCATCCAATGTCCCCTCGTTTGGTGTCCACTCAGCCACTGGTGTCCCCTCAGCCACTGTACCTGCTGCCGGCCATGCCAGGCTCGGGGCCCCAGTGCCAGGCCACAGCACAGGCAGGAGCTGGCAGGGGCCACAGGGTCCCCACTCTGACCAGGGGCTCAGCGGCAGCCGCCCTGGAGAGGGACACACGGAGCTGCTGGAGACGCCCTTCAGGATCCCCCAGTCTGGGGAAGGGGAGGCAGGGGCAGCCCCACTAGTGTGGTCCTGAGGGGTGGGTTGTGGGGGTNGGCTTGGGGGATCTGTAGGTCCAGGGAGGGTCTGTGAGGCTCAGTGGGTCTGGGGGAGTCTGTGTGTCAGGGGAGTCCCCACTCACCCCAGCACTCCCCATCGCTGCACTGCAGGGTCCCGTTCTGGCACACACTGGTAGGGGTAGAAGGAGAAGAGTTTCGGGGGGTGGGAGGGGTGCTGAGCACCCCCCTTGTGCCCTGTGAGTGTGGGGCAGCCCCCTCGTGCCCCCCGCTCTCACCACTCTTTGCAGCCCAGCCAGATACGGGCACCAGCAGCCAGGGACTGGGGGGCACTGGGGTGCAGGCAGCGGCACTGGGAGGGGGGCACACAACCCCCCGACTGCTCCAGTAGCCCCTGGGGGGGAAATGGCAGAAAGTTTGGGGAGGGGCCTTNACCACCCCAGCCCCCTCCATGTTCCCCTCAGCTCCTCTCCTCCCCAGTTCCTCATGGCCCGCCATGTCCCACCCCAACCCCCTGTGCCCCCTCCTGCCCACCCTTACCCCTCTCACAGACCCCCCCTACATAGCCTCCTGTGCCCATCTCATGCCCTTCCTTGCCTGTGGGCAGACACAGCCAGGCTGGCACTGGGGGGGAACTGAGCAGAACTGAGGGTGCTGAAGGCTGGCACAAAGCCCAGCACAGGGCGGGCCACAGGGCTGGTACTGGAACGGGGGCGCACAGCTCAGCTCTGCAGGGGGGAGGGAGGCACAAGACTCAAGGGGGCACCCAAAGGACATCAGGGAGGGGCAGGGGGCTACAGATGGTCAGGGAGTGCCCATGCCCAGGCAGTACGGAGGGTGCTGGCAGTAGGTACTGGCAGTGGGTGCCCAGAGAGTGGGTGCCACCCCTTGCTCACCTGAGCACCCTGAGATGTTGCAGGGGCGGTTTTGCCCATCGGTTCCCACGCAGCCTGCAGTGCCCAGCCGATGCCGGTGTCGGTGCTGCCAGGGGGTCTGGCAGGAGCAGGGGGTCCAGAGGCTCCAGGGGCCCCAAGGGCAAGCAGCTGTGGGGTGGCACAGGGTAACGGTGGGTGGGCACCCTGTAGGGATGTCCCCACCCTGGCACTCTGCCACCTACCTGGGCATGGGTGCAAGTAACAGGCCTTGACCTCCTGATGGGTGCCATTACCATGGGTGCCATCACTATAGGTGCCATTGTCATGGGTGTCATTGCCATGAATGACATTGCCTTGGGTGCCATCTTCATGAGTGCCATTACCATGGGTGCCATGGCCATGAGTGTCGTTGCTGTGAGTGCCGCTTCCATGGGTGCTGTTGCCAGGGGTGCCACCCCCGTGGGTGCCATCAAGGTGGGTGCAGGTGGCCTCCCGCATGGCCAGGCCGGTGCCACATGAGTGGCTGCAGGGGCTCCAGGCACCCCACACACAGACCCTCCAGTCTGGGGGGAATGTGGAGCACATGGCACCTTACAGAGGACAGGGCACCCCGAAGCCACCAGCATGGGCACCAGGGTCCTCTCACAGGTCCTCCCAGGAGGACTTGGAGATCCTCCGAGGGGTTTAGGGGTCCTGGGACCCTCCAAGGATGGGAGGACTTTGGCGTCCCAGGGTCCCCCCCGAGAGGGGATTGAGGTCTCGTGATTGTCATGTGGTGGGGGGAATGTTGGGGGTCCCCAGGTGGATTTGGAGGGCTTGGGGCCCTCTGGGAAGTTTTGGGGTCCCGGGGCGGGGGTTTCAGGGTCCAAGGATGCTCCAAAGGAAGGCCATTGGGGGTCCTGGGGCCCTTCCAGGATGTTTGGGGTCCCAAGATCATCTCAGGAGGGCTGGGGGGTCTCACGGGGGCTTCCCAGGAGCCACTCAGGCTTTGGAGGTGGTGGGGAGGGAAGGGTCACAAGGTGCCATCCCTCCCCCCGGGGGTGCCCGTGCCATGATGGGGGTTCACTCACCAGCACAGGGGGTGGCCTGGCACTGGGGCCCCTCGGGGGTGCAGGTGCTGAGGGGAAACAGAAAGAGGGATGGGATTTGGGGTGCAGGAGCTGCGGGCAGCACAGAGGGAGGGATGTGGGGTGCAGGAGATGAGTGGGCACATGTGGGGTGGGCTATGGGGTACAGTGGGTGCCCCCCCTCACTGACCAGCGCTCACAGTCCCCCCCGCTCCAGCTCTCGCCCAGGCGCCGCTGGCCTCCAGCCCAGGGGCAAAGGGGGGGGCACGGCCCCTCCTGGCACCCCCGGCTCTGCCGCTCCGCACCCCCGCAGCGCCCTGCGATCCGCGTCCTGGCAGAAGGTAACACACGGGAGTCACCGCGGGAGGGGAGGTGCCACGGGGGTCCCCTGAGTGCCCTGTCCCCACCCGCACAGCCTGCAGCACACATGGGTGCCGTGTCCCTTGGGTGCCAAGTGCACGTTCTCCCCCCGCCCCGCGTGCCCTACCTGCCTTCCACAGCCCCTCCGGGTGCCTCCTTGTGTGCTGTGCCGCTCCCTGGGTGCCATGGATGCCCTCTGGGTGCCGCGTCCCTCCCTGCAGACCCCTCTGGGTGCCATATCCCTTGGGTGCTGTGTCTCCCTGCCCCGGGTGCTATGTGTCCTTCCCCCAGTCCATCCCTGGGTGCCATGTGTCCCTTGAGTGCCGTGTGCCCCGGGTGCTCTGTGTTCCCTGGGTGCCATGTTGCCCCTGCTGCAGCCTCCCCCATAGGTGCCATTCGTGTTCCTCAGATGCCATGCCCCCTTCTCTGGGTTCAGCATCCCACCATGCCCTCATTTCCCCTATCCCCCGCGTATCACCTGACTCTCTCCCACGCATGTGTGCCCCCCGCAGGTGGCACTGTCCCCACATTCCCAGGGCGTCACCTGTAGCGCTGCCTTGTGCCCCCCCCGCAGGTGGCACTGCAGGGTCCCCAGCTGCTCCAGCGGCTGAAGGCGCAGCGCGGCGGGGGGCAGCTCCTGGGGGCGCAGTTCAGAACCCCCCCGCTGCAGCGGCAGCTCCAGCAACCGACCCGGGACCGGCTCCCGGCAGCCCAGAGCCGCCCTCCCCGGGACAGGCAGGGACACTGGCTGGGGGGCACGCAGCGCCCCGACTGCTCCAGGGTGCCTGCAGGGAGGAACAGGAGTGATAGGGGGCGGGGGGGAGAAGGTCCCGGGGATGGGAGGGGGTCCCAGGGAGGTCCCGCACTCACCGTTGGGGCAGCGGCAGCCAGGCTGGCAGGACCCTCCCTCTGCGCAGACCAGCCCCTGTTGCAGGTCCCGGCACTGTCGCGGGCACTGAGTGGCACAGGGCACCAGTGCCAAGCCGGGAGGGCACCCAGCACCTGGGGACGGGGCGTCCGTTAGCAGCCTCCCAGAGCAGCCCCACACCCCCGCAGTACCCAGATTTCCCCCCCGGGATCACACACAGGTCTCCCCGGAAAGCCCCCAACACTCCCCTTGACCCTCACAGCCCCTCAGGGAGCATCTAGATTCCACACCTCCAGCATCTAAACACCCCCGGGAGCCCCCAGACCCCCACAGCACCCTTAAAAT
>WBNM01043318.1:8554-45013 GCA_013399055.1 Ramphastos sulfuratus | reverse complement strand
GCCACCCCCGCCACGTTCGACTCATAACACCCCCAGTCTCCAATTGCTCCTCACAGCCTCCCAGCAGCCTCCTCCATATACCCCTCGTAACCCCTCTCGGCCCCCCATGAGTGCCCCACAGCCACCCCGCCAGCCCCACCTGAGCAGTGGGGCAGGTTGCAGGGTCTCTGCTGGAAGCCGCCCCCCTCACAGCTCCCCGCGCCCCCCTCGCAGTCCCGTTGCCGGCTCTTGGTGGCTGGAGCCTCGGGGAGGGTACAGCTGCGGCTGCAGGGGGTCCAGGGCCCCCAAGGCCCCCAGTGTCCCCCAGCCCTGCTGCCTACGGGAGGAGCCTTCCGTCAGGGGCACCCCCGCAGCACCGGGATCCCCGCAACGTCAGCGCGACCCCCCCACATTACTGAGACCCCACACGCACAGCACCGGGGACACCCCACCCCGGCGCTGGGACATCCCCTCCCCAGTGCGCTGAGATTCCCCCCCACCCCGGCACGGAGACACCCACCCAACGGTACTGAGACCCCCACACACAGCACCGGGACCCCCCTCAACCAGCACCGGAACAAACACCTCCCCACAGGTCCCTCAGTACCAAAAGCTCCCCCCCAGCACCGGGACTCCCCCGCCTTGACGAGTGCAAGGGCGTCCCCGCGCATAAGCTTCACCTGGGGCCGTGGGGCTGGGGGCAGCCGTGGGGACAGTGGCAGCTGTCGGGGGAGAGCGAAGGTGGTGACCCCCTACACACACACATCGATGTTCTGTCACCGCTGGGCTGGGGCGGTGGCACCCACGCACCTGTGGGACTAGGACCCATGGCGGAGGACACGGGTGGGGCTGGGACCCGTGGGGGGCGACAGGGATAGGGATGGGACCCATGGCGGGGGAACAGGAGCAGAGTTGGGGACGGGGACAGGGGTGGGACGTGTGGGGGACGACAGAGACAGAGCTGGGACCTATGGAGGGGGACAGGGATAGGGATGGGTCCCATGGCGGGGGAACAGAACAGGGGCAGGGCTGGAGACAGGGACAGGGCTGGGACCCATGGAGGGGGGCGGGGACAGGGATGGGTCCTATGGCGGGGACGGGGATGGGGCTGGGACCCCTGTTGGGGAACACAGTGGACAGAGGACTGTCGGGCTGTGACTCATAGCGGGGGCCAGGGGCTGTGACCTGTGGGGGACACACGGGGGGCCGGGGCCGTGACCCACCGGCGCAGGGCGGGCTGCGGCAGAACCTGCTCTCCGTGTTGGCCCCGACGCAGCGCGGGGCCGGGCCGGGGTCCCCGGGGCAGCCCCTCCGGCGGGTGCTGACCCCCAGTCCCTCCCCGCAGTCAGGCCAGCAGCGACTCCAGGGGCCCCAGGGGCTCCAGTGTGCCACTCGACACTCCCCGGGTGGACAGTGCAGGCGGCCCTCCTGGCACGAGCTGGGCACAGGGGTAGCAGAGGGTGAGGTAGGAGAGTGCTGGGTGCTGGGTACCAGGAGGTGAGGAGGGCAGTGGGGTGCTGGAAGCTGGCAGGTGCTAGTGAGACAGGGGCATCGGGAAGGCAGCATTTGGGGAGGAAGCAGAAGGGTGCAGAGGAGGGGTCCTGGATGGTGAGTGCCACGTGGAGAAAAGGGCAGTGGGCACATGGTTCTGGGTAAGAGTGGCAGGGTGATGTGTTGGAGAGAAGGGCCGTGGGTGCTGGGCACTTGGTGCCAGGTGGAGAGAAGAGCAGTGGGCACACAGTGGTGGGGAAGGGCAGTGGGGTGCAGGATGGTAGGGAAGGGGAGTAGGGCGCTTAGGTGCCAGGGTCTTGGAAGAAAAGTGCTAGGTGCTGAGGTGGGGAAGGGTGGCAGGGTGATGGGTGGTGGGGAAGGGAATCAGGGTGCCAGGTGGGGCAAAGGACAATGGCTGCTGGGTCCTGAGGTGGGGAAAGGCAGTAGGCACACAGCAGTGGGCAAGGATGGCAGGGTGGGTGCTGGGTGCAAGCACTCACCAGTTGCCACAGGCCATGTGGATGATGCCACCCGGGGGCACCTCCTGGCCCAGGACGAGGCGGAGACCGTGGGTGGTGGTGCCATAGGTGCTGCTGCTGACAGGGGTCCCCCCGGGGCCGTGAGTGCTGCCAGGCGTAGCCGAAGGGGCGGTACCTGCATCCTGCAGCTCCCGCAGCAGCTCCGCCGTCACCACACAGGGACACTCCTGTGTCATCCCGGAGGCGCCCAGTGTGCGGGGGCACCTATTGCCCCGACAGGCATCCGGCACCCCCGGGAGCACCCACCTATCACCCAGGGAGGGCATCTATGGCCTCAGGGAGCCCCCACCACCCTGGGGAGCACCCAGTGTGCCAGAGGGCACCCACCACCCCAAGGAACTTCCATCATCCCAGGGAGACACCTGCAGCCCACAAGAGCACCAACCGTCACCCCACACATCACCCGGGGGGCACCTACTGCCCCAGCTGGGCACTCATGGACCTGGGAGGCACCCTCCACCCCAAGAAGCTTCCAGCACCCTTGGGCAGCACTCCCACCCTGGTTGCCCCCAGCACCTCCCGTGGTGGGTGCTGGGCTCTAACCTGCACGCAGGCTCCACGGTGCAGGAGGGTACCAGAGGGGCAGTGGCACCCCTCGGTGCAGTCCCCCTGGGCACACTCCATCCTCCCTGCCAGGTGGGCGCAGCTGAAGGGGCACCCTCCGGCCCTTGGGCACCCACGGAACAGCCGCCCCGGAGGGCACCCAGCATCTGCCCAAGCCCAGCACCCTGCTCAGCACCCAGTGTCTGTGGGGCAGGGCAGGGGGCAGGATGTGGGGCAGGGGTGTGGGACTCTCACCGCGGCAGACGTGGCTGTTGCAGCTCTGGCTCTGCAGGCCCAGCCCTGGGCACGGTGCCCCCTGGCACTGCCGCTGGCGCAGCCGCTCACCCCCACCACAGGACACGCTGCAGGGACCCCATGGTGCCCATGGAGCCCACTCACCCCATGGCTCCTCAGTGCTCCGGGGTGCCACTGTGCTCCACGGCACCTCTGTGGGATGACACCAAGGGGCTCAGATGGGGCTGTGCCCGTGCCAGCACCAGCCCTGGCACCCATGGCCCTTGGGTCACCAAGCCCCACAGCGTGCCTATGTTTTGCCCCATGCACTGCATGGCACTGCCCAGCACCCCATGGCACCAAGATGTGCCATGCTGCACTCCCTGACACTTCCTGGCATGCCATGGCACCATATGGCACAGCATGGCATTGCCATGCCACATGGAACCATCCTTCATGGCATAGCATCCCATGGCACCCAGAGCACAGCACTGCATGGCACAACACTGTTCCACACCATGTCCCAATGCCTAGCATAGCACCTCACCACATGGCACTATGTGCAACCACAGGGCCCCCATATGGCCCTGAATGGCACCATGTGACATCACAGGGCACTCACATCACCTCCCTGCCCAGCCTGGCACTGCGCTGTGCCACCCCAGTCCCCCCCCCAGTGCCACCTGGGGCTCAGTGGGCACTTACTGGTGATGCAGGGCTCGTGGCACTCCCGTTCCTCCTGGCTGGGCCCAGCACAGGGGGCACCACCAGCAGCTGCTGTAGGGTTGGTGGGTGACCTGTGGGAAGGTGCCAGCTGTGGGATACCATCCACAGGCACCATCCACAGGGAAGGATCCCCCAGCCCCGCACCTGAACCTTCGCTGGGTGCCAGCGCCGCAGCTACCATCACAGCTCGTCCAAGGCGACCACCCCGACCAGCCGCAGGCCTTGGCGCATGCCTCAGGCTGGCACCGCACCTGGCCTGCCTGGCACACGCTGCAGATGGCACCAGCCTCAGACAGCAGTGTCACCATAGAAGCAGTGCCAGGGAGCAGGGTTGCAGTGTCAGACTGGCACAGTGTTGGGGTGTTACGGTGGCACAATGGCACAGTGCCACAGTGTTATGGTGTCCTGGTGTTGGGGTGGCAGGGTGGCACAGGGCCATGATGGCATAGTGCTTTGGTGGTACAGTGTTGGGGCGTTGCGGTGCCATAGTGGCACAGAATTATTGGATCATGATATCAGGGCGGCACTGTGCCTGGCATCAACATGCCACAGGACTGTGGTGCCACAGTGCCAATGTCTCACCAGGTCTGGCAGTCGTTGACAAAGGCCTCCCCAGGCAGGAGTTGGAGGCCGGGCAGGTGGCACCGGCAGTCGGTGGCAGTGACGCAGTCCCCATCCTGCAGGTACAGCCCCGGCGGGCAGCGGCAGCCTGGCAACGGGGGAAGGCCTCAACACCTACAGGGCACTTTGCCACCATGACCCATGCCCCAAGACCCCTGTACCCCACTGTGTCATTTCTAGGTCCCCTAGGAACGCCCCTAGTGCCCCCCAGTCCACCCCACTGCTCCCCCAGTTCCCAATGCCATCTCCTGCCCCCCACGGTGTGCTCCCAAGCCCCCTTTGCCCTCCCAGTGCCCTCCAGTGCCCCCCAAACTCCCTGATGCCCACAATGGCACCTCCAGGCCCCACCCAAAGCCCCTTCCAAGCCCCTCCTGAGTCATCTCCGTGTCTTCTTCAGGCCCCCTCCCCAAACTCCGCAAGCTCCCCCTTGTCCCTTGCCCCGTGCCCTCCACTCACCCTCCTGGCACTCCCCGGGGCAGCTGCTGTTGGCGCTTAGGTCCCCGCAGGTTGGGGGGCAGGAGGGGATGTGTCCCAGCTCGCAGTCCCCCGGCCCCACAAGCAGCATCCGTGGGGCGCACGCTTGGGGGGGAGGGGCAGCAGAGAGCGGAACCGTCAGGGATGGGGAGGGGTCCCCCCAGCACACCCCCCCAGCGCGACACACCCACATCCCCCTCCCCGTACCTGGGGGGTCTCCGCAGGGCCGCAGGTTGCAGGGTTCGCTTTGCAGGGGAGGGCCCGGGCAAGGCTCGCCCCCGTTTTTTGGGGGGGGGTCGCTACAGCTCCGCGTCCGGCTCCTTACGCCCCCCCCGCACGTGGCGTCGCAGGTGGACCAGGATGCCCACTCCGCCCAGCCGCCGGGCACTGAGGGGGGAGGGGGGGGCAAGAGGGGGGTAGAGGGGAGGCACAGGCTCCTCCCAGAGCTCCCGGGGCACCTCATTGCCCCCTCCCCGTCCACCAGGACTCCTTGTAGGCTCCCCCGCCCTTGAGGACCCCCCGGTCCACGGGGGAGCTCCCAGGGAAAGTCCCAGACCGTGGCGGGGGGTCCCAGCCCCTGGCAGGGGCCCGAGATATGGGTCCCAGCTGTTGGGGGAGGGGATCCTGGCTCATGAGGGGGGCCCAGGGCAGTCCCAGCTCATGGAGGGGAGGGGGGACGGNACAATGGCACAGTGCCACAGTGTTATGGTGTCCTGGTGTTGGGGTGGCAGGGTGGCACAGGGCCATGATGGCATAGTGCTTTGGTGGTACAGTGTTGGGGCGTTGCGGTGCCATAGTGGCACAGAATTATTGGATCATGATATCAGGGCGGCACTGTGCCTGGCATCAACATGCCACAGGACTGTGGTGCCACAGTGCCAATGTCTCACCAGGTCTGGCAGTCGTTGACAAAGGCCTCCCCAGGCAGGAGTTGGAGGCCGGGCAGGTGGCACCGGCAGTCGGTGGCAGTGACGCAGTCCCCATCCTGCAGGTACAGCCCCGGCGGGCAGCGGCAGCCTGGCAACGGGGGAAGGCCTCAACACCTACAGGGCACTTTGCCACCATGACCCATGCCCCAAGACCCCTGTACCCCACTGTGTCATTTCTAGGTCCCCTAGGAACGCCCCTAGTGCCCCCCAGTCCACCCCACTGCTCCCCCAGTTCCCAATGCCATCTCCTGCCCCCCACGGTGTGCTCCCAAGCCCCCTTTGCCCTCCCAGTGCCCTCCAGTGCCCCCCAAACTCCCTGATGCCCACAATGGCACCTCCAGGCCCCACCCAAAGCCCCTTCCAAGCCCCTCCTGAGTCATCTCCGTGTCTTCTTCAGGCCCCCTCCCCAAACTCCGCAAGCTCCCCCTTGTCCCTTGCCCCGTGCCCTCCACTCACCCTCCTGGCACTCCCCGGGGCAGCTGCTGTTGGCGCTTAGGTCCCCGCAGGTTGGGGGGCAGGAGGGGATGTGTCCCAGCTCGCAGTCCCCCGGCCCCACAAGCAGCATCCGTGGGGCGCACGCTTGGGGGGGAGGGGCAGCAGAGAGCGGAACCGTCAGGGATGGGGAGGGGTCCCCCCAGCACACCCCCCCAGCGCGACACACCCACATCCCCCTCCCCGTACCTGGGGGGTCTCCGCAGGGCCGCAGGTTGCAGGGTTCGCTTTGCAGGGGAGGGCCCGGGCAAGGCTCGCCCCCGTTTTTTGGGGGGGGGTCGCTACAGCTCCGCGTCCGGCTCCTTACGCCCCCCCCGCACGTGGCGTCGCAGGTGGACCAGGATGCCCACTCCGCCCAGCCGCCGGGCACTGAGGNAGGCCCCAGCCTTGCTGGGGGTCCCAGTTCACGGCGCCGGGGGTGCCCCAGGGCAGGTACCGTTCCGGGGGTGGGTACCTGGGCAGGCTTTCTCAAAGCAGGGCCGGGTGTCGATGCGGGGGCGGTCGCAGTGGCCCCCGGGCAGGGCTCCCCGCAGCTCCACCCGCAGCCGCAGAGTCACCCCCAGCCCGCAGGAGCGACTGCAGGGCCCCCACTCGCCCCAAGGTGACAGCACGCAATCGGCTGAGGGGGGAGATGGGGGTCACGGGCACCACACACCCTGGTTTAGCCACCCCCCCCCCCCCAGCGCTGGTGACCCCCAGACTCAATCCCAACAGTCCAGCCCCCCACCCTCGAGTCCCAGTTCCCCTATCCCTAATGGCCCCCACTCCCGGACTCCCCCGCTTTGGACACCCCCTAATCTCAGTACCCCAACCCCTTGTGCCCCCCCGGCCCTATGTGTGTCCCTTCCCAGTCCCAGTGTCCCCCCCTCCCATTCCCGACGCTCCCCATGTCCAGTGCTCCCAGTCCCGATGGCCACCCCCCAGCTCCCCAGGGCAAGGCGAGCAAGGATGAGGGGGGTGGTTTTAGGATGGGAGAATGGTCCTCGGGATAGGGGTTTCCCCCCTGGATGGGGGACGAGAGAGGGAGGTGTCCCGGAATGGGGGGGGCGGTACTCTGGGTGGGTGGTGTCAGGGGCGGAGGGTCCCGAGATTGGAGGAGTCCCCTGGATGGGAGTCTCGAGATGAGGGGGATCCCAGGGGTCGGGGTGTGCCCTGGATGCGGAGGTGCTAGGGATGGAGGGTCCCACGTTGGGGGAGGGTCACTGGGGCTAGGGGGGGCCCTGCGCCCAGCCCGTACCACAGCCGCGCTCGTCCGAGCCGTCGGGGCAGTCGGGGCGGAGGTCGCAGCGCTTCCCGCGGGGCAAGCAGCCCCCCCCGCTGCCACAGCCGAACTGCTTCGGGGGGCAGCTGGAGGGGGCACCCCCGACCGGAGGGCTGGCAGAGCCTGGTGGAGGAGCTGCAGAGCCGGGTAGGGGGTTGGGGGGGCTGGGGTTCCCGCATTCGGGGGATTCCCACATTTTTTGGAGGGGCTCTTACCACAGAGAGGCTCGACAGGGCAGCCGCAGGGCGACGATGTCGCAGGTGTGATCCCGGCATGGCAGCCCTAGACCCATGGACACCTCCGAACAGCACCCCCCTCCCCACAGCACCCCTAAACCCACCCTATGCCATCCTGACCCCCCAGCACCCATCGCCCCGCTAAACCACAGCACCCACTCCAGAGCTGTCCAACACCCTGGCACTCCAATACCACGACACCCGCTGTGCACAGCACCCCAAAACCCCCACCCACCAGTACTTCCAGCCCCACATCTCCCATCTCTCCCCCAGGTCCATCCCCACCCTCCCCACACTCCTGACACCCTCTCACCTGGAGGTGTCAGTTCGGTGCCCACCGTCAGTGCCGTTTGCCAAAGAGACACCGGAAGAGCTCCAGTGGCAGATGCCCCCTCGGGGTAGTCAGTGCCCACCAGCAGAGTGCTAGGGGTGGCTGGGGTGCCAGGGGGGCCTACCAGCTCAGTGGGTTGCACACTGCTAGCCTCAGAGCCTTCCAGGCTGACAGGTCCTGGCACTATGGGGGTCACTATGCCCGCGGGCACCGATGGTGGGTAGGAACTTGATGCCATTACACTGCCAGTGGTGGGGACCATGGGGCTGGAAGAGGCCATGCTGGCAGTTAGGGGTGGTCCCCCTGACCCCCCAGGACCCAGTCCCTTCCCACTCCAGTACCTGGCACTGCGGGGGGTCTCACAACCAGCCTCATCGGTGCCATCAGCACAGTCGGCAATACCATCGCACCTCTGGTGTGTCAGGAGGCAGCTCCTGATGCCCGGGCAGGTGAACAGGGATGAGGGACACGGCTGGGGCATTGAAGGTGGTGTTCCTAGGGGAGCCAGGCCTGCATGGGGTGGGCAGTGAAGGCATCAAGGGCAGCACCACTCCGTGCCAGGCACGTCACAGTAGTGCCAGGCCTGTGCCCACACTCACCGCACGGCAGCTCATCCGAGAGGTCCCCACAGTCATTGATGCCATCACACATGGCACCATGGGGTCCCCCCGGGATGCAGCCCCCATTGGCACAGTGGAACTCGCTGACTCCACATGGGCCTCGTGTTGGCATCGCTGGTGGTGTCATTGTCACTGGCATCATCACTGGCATCACTGGCGTTGCCACTGGCACTATGTGGTGAGGGCCAAGGTGGGCAGGGGAAGGGGCACCACAATGGGCATTTGTGTTGCAGGGGTCCCCCCTGGGCCCCCAGCTCATACCTGGCAGGCAGCCCAGCAGCTCAGCATGCAGGGCGATACGGTGGTGGAAGCCACTGGGCACGATGCGGAGGTGTTGCGCCTGCACCATGCGGCCCAGTAGCCGCACGGCTGGCGTGCCCGCTGCCCAGTTACCTGGGAACAGCTGAGGGGAGAGGAGAAGGGTGAGTACCCAGGGGCATCCCTCCTTTTGTGCCCATCTACACCAGTGCCACCTTGTCCCGGAGCTGGTGGCCGTCGGTGAGCTGGCGGTAGCGGTGCCAGTGGATGCCATCATTGCTGAAGTGCAGCAGGAAGGAAGTGACGAAGGCATCAGAGGAGCCGGATCCCTGCACCACCACCCCTGCCGCAACACAGTGGGCATGAGCTGGCACCGGGGCACAGCTTGGCATCATAGCAGACATTGGTACCACACAGCACAAGTTGGCACCATGACATGTGTTGGCACTGCCACCACTACCCCCATCAGGGCACGCACCAGTGATGTTGGTGGGCTCCAGTAGGTCCAGCTGCAGGAAGGGTGGGTGGGTGGACAGTGCTGTGTAGGCTTCATCTGCGGGTGCCCAACCCTGCAGCCCCATCTCGGTGGCACCGTCACTGCCACCATCACCCTGGTGCAGCCGGGCAGCCTGGGGGGGGTTCCCAGCCTGTGCCGTGGAGGCGCTGAAGCTGCTGTCAGGCAGCGCGGCGATGCCCAATGGGTGGTAGCAAGGGTCTGCCAGGGCACAGTGGGGCTCGTGGTCAAGGTAGGGGGGGCACAAACCCAGCCTGGGCACCAGCACTCCTGGAGTGGGTGGGTCTTGCTTACCACCCAGGGGAGGCAGTGGGAAGGTTAGGAGGGGGCTCCCAGTGGACTCTAGTGGCACTGTGGTAGCAGAAGCAGGTGGCTCTGTTGCCAGGGTCAGGGGCACAGCTGTCACATTGTCACCTGTGGTTGGGACAGATGCCATGGTGCCACCAGTGTTGGGGCACCACCACGATGGGACCCTCAGATGAGTGCACCCAGGGTGGGACGCCCTGGATGGGACTCCCCCACCACAGCACGTGACTCACCTCCTGGCACACAGGAGCAGCAGGCATCCCCGTGGCCTTCCACCAGTACCAGGCCCTGTCGGGGGAAGCATGGGCACTGAAGTTACTGGCACCAGAGGACACGAGCACCACTGGGGAGTGTCTTCCTGGCTTTCCCACCCCTATAGCCCTCACCTGTGGGCAGCCAGTGGCACGGAGTGGGCAATATGGCGAACAGTGGACAGCCAAGCTGGGCAGGCACTGGCAGACATGGCACGGCTCCCCACGCCAGCGTTCTCCCAGACTGTGCCAGTGGCCCTGGTACCGGCACTGTCGGCACGGAGCTGTCTGGCACCTGTGGAAGAATGGAGGGATAGGTGCAGTGCCCATGCAGCCCCTTGCCCATCACCCGAGTGCCCACCCAGCTGCCCACCTGCGGGCCTTGCGGTAGATGCCCCGGCACTGCTGCCCACTGCCACGCCGGCTGGGGTTGGTGGGGCTGCGGAAGGACCACTGCACGCTCTGGGTGCCACAGGGTCCTGGGCACTCACCCCATGCCGACCATGCTGACCAGCCACAGTGAACTGTGGGCACAAGATGGGGTGGGCACCAGCTCAGCCACGTTGTGGGGTCCCACCATCATCACCGCTATTGTGGTGCCACCGCCTGCCAGGACCCACCAGTGCATTCAGGGTTGGGGTGGCACAGCCGCAGCTGCCCGTCCAGACAGGTGCAGAGTTGGCAGTTGACCTTCACCAGCTGCCCCGGGCGGTACCGCAGCCCTCCAGCCTGGCATAAGCAGTCTCGTGGCCGCACACACCGCCCGGTGCCAACCTCTCCTGCATCCAGTACCAGCCCTGGTGCACACCAGCACCCTGCCGTGGCGGGCAAGCAGCTGCATGGGTCAGTGGGTAGAGAGTGGGGGACCCCCGGCGTCACCACAACCCCCCAGCATCTCCCAACACCTCACCGNAACCACCCCTCCCCCATGCAGCCCCCCTCCCACCATGACCTCCAGCGCACACCCATCTGGACGCTCTGGGGGTCCCCCCTCGGCAGCTCCCCACAGCCCCAGCCGCCGTTGAGGGGCTCCTGGCAGAGCCTCCGCCGCAGCCGCACCCCCTGGCAGCCCCCCGAGCAGCCGGACCAGGGCCCCCACTCTTCCCAGGACCCGTCCACTGTTGGTGAGGGGGTGTGAAGTGGGGGGCACCTCTTGTCATGGCCGCCGGAACCCCCCCTGGGTACCCCCAACTTGAATCCTAACAGCCTCAGCCATAGGAACCCCCAAATCAACCTGGCCATGGGACCCCCTTGGGCAGTGCTTTGTGGGGGCCAGGGGGGGATCCCGCAGTGCTATGGGGTCCTAGAGGTGGGTATTGGGGTGCTACAGGAGGGTATTGGGAGCTACAGGATGTTTTAAGGGGGTACTGGGGTCCTAGGAGGGGGTATTGGGAACTATGGAGTGCNGCCAGCGTTCTCCCAGACTGTGCCAGTGGCCCTGGTACCGGCACTGTCGGCACGGAGCTGTCTGGCACCTGTGGAAGAATGGAGGGATAGGTGCAGTGCCCATGCAGCCCCTTGCCCATCACCCGAGTGCCCACCCAGCTGCCCACCTGCGGGCCTTGCGGTAGATGCCCCGGCACTGCTGCCCACTGCCACGCCGGCTGGGGTTGGTGGGGCTGCGGAAGGACCACTGCACGCTCTGGGTGCCACAGGGTCCTGGGCACTCACCCCATGCCGACCATGCTGACCAGCCACAGTGAACTGTGGGCACAAGATGGGGTGGGCACCAGCTCAGCCACGTTGTGGGGTCCCACCATCATCACCGCTATTGTGGTGCCACCGCCTGCCAGGACCCACCAGTGCATTCAGGGTTGGGGTGGCACAGCCGCAGCTGCCCGTCCAGACAGGTGCAGAGTTGGCAGTTGACCTTCACCAGCTGCCCCGGGCGGTACCGCAGCCCTCCAGCCTGGCATAAGCAGTCTCGTGGCCGCACACACCGCCCGGTGCCAACCTCTCCTGCATCCAGTACCAGCCCTGGTGCACACCAGCACCCTGCCGTGGCGGGCAAGCAGCTGCATGGGTCAGTGGGTAGAGAGTGGGGGACCCCCGGCGTCACCACAACCCCCCAGCATCTCCCAACACCTCACCGGGGGTGCAGGGCCGGTGGTGCTTGCAGTCGGTGCCCGTGGCCACATCAGCACAGGACGCAGGGCAGGGGGCACAGGGCCGTGGGTGCAGCCCCCACGGGCAGGAGGAGGCGTTGGGGCAGCCCCCGGGGGCACAGGGCTCTGGGGCAGGGATAGAAGGGTCAGAGCCGTGGAGAGAGCACCTAGATGTGGAGATCACCCCCCAATGCCCACCCACTGAGACCATCTACCCACCAGCACCCACCTGTCTCATGGAGCCCTCCAAGCCCACCCCACCCACAGAGCTGGAGCCCATCTGCCCCACCAGTACCCACCGGTCCCTTGGAGCCCACCCTCCCTGGAGGGACCACCCACCGAGCCCACCGGGAGCGCACCACCGGGACCCACACATCCCATNTGGGGGCCAGGGGGGGATCCCGCAGTGCTATGGGGTCCTAGAGGTGGGTATTGGGGTGCTACAGGAGGGTATTGGGAGCTACAGGATGTTTTAAGGGGGTACTGGGGTCCTAGGAGGGGGTATTGGGAACTATGGAGTGCTTTAGGGGTGTACTGGGGGTCCTAGGAGGGGGTATTAGAGTGCTATAGGGGGATATGGGGTGCTATGAGGAGGCATTGAGGTGCTATAGGAGTGGGTGGGCATTGGGGTGCCCAGGGAGTACTGGGGTGTTCCATGGTGCAGAGGTGGGACTGGGAACCCTGCAAGGCCCCCGGGCAGCCTCAGTTCTGGGAACCCCAGATTACCCCAATCACCCCCCAAATCCCCCCCAAACCAACCCCCTCAGCTCCCCTGAGCCCTCCCCCACTTCCTCCCAACCCGAGCCTCCAAACCCCACTGACCTGGGCAGGCGAGGCTGAAGCACTGCTGCTCCTGCTGGGCCTGGCCCTGGCACTGGTGGAGGATGCCAGCGCGGTGCTGGTGGCAGGCACGGCTGCGGCGCTGCCGGCCAGGCCCGCAGGAGTGGGTGCATGGACCCCAAGGTCCCCAGGGTCCCCACACCCCGCAGCCCCTCTCATCGGCACCCCCAGCACTGCAGTCTGGCACCCCGTCACACACCTGCGGCACGGCAGCCACCATGAGCGGTGGCACCGCGCTGGCACCGTGCTGAGGACAGCCTGTTGGCAGCAGGAGGGTGAGGGGCACCGCGGGTGTCCACCCAGTACCTGCTGGAAGGTGATGCACTCGCCCCCACCACAGGCAAATTCGGTGCAGGGACTCCTGGTTTGGTTGGTGGCACTGGTGGGCACATGGCGGCTCTCTGTGGTGGGGACAGAAGTGGTGGGGGGAGGTGAGCGTGGTAGTGGTGACCGTGGCGGGGGTGTGAGGTGGCTATGGCACTGTCACCATCCCCAGCCATGACCCCACTCCCAGCACTGCCCATCCCTGTCTCCTCACCACAGGCCAGCTCGTCCTCACCACGGGGACAATCGGTGGTACCATCACAGACCCTCGAGATGTTGAGGCAAATGCCATCATCACAGGAGAAGTGGCCCAGGCACGGTGGGATGGCACTAGAGCCTGTGCCAGGATGGGTGTTACCAGGGAGGGGGACACCAAGTGACTCCCAGGACTGTCCCACCACGCTGGTGTCATGGGGGACTCCAGGGGTCCCTGCCATGGCTCACCACAGTGGTCGCGGCTCTCATCAGAGTGGTCGTGGCAGTGGGCAATGCCATCACAGAGGTGGCTGAAGGGGACGCAGCCAGCACCATGGGCACAGGGGATGTGGCCAGGCTGGCAGTCACTGGCACAGCCCAGCTCATCAGTGCCATCCTGGCAGTCAGCCTCGCCGTCACACAGCCACCCCCGTGGCACACAGTGCCCGCTGCTGCAGCCGAAGGCATAGGGGCCGCACACTGGCTCTGGGCACAGCAGGCACTATGTTGGCACCCCTGTACCCACCATGTGCCATCGTGGCTGGCACCAGGGCTCCCAGTGCCTCCCAGTAACCTCAAATACCCTCCCAGTGTCCTCCAGTCCTCTCCCAGTCCCCCTCAGTGCCTCCTAGTAACCCTAAAATCCCCTCCCGGTGTCTTTCAGTGCTCTCTGGTCCCATTCCAGAGCCTCCCAGTACACTCAGGTGTACTCCCAGTGCCTCTCAATGACTCCCAGTCCCCTCACAGTGTTCCCAGTCCTCTCCTAGTGCCTCCCAGTCCCATTCCAGTGCCTCCCAGCAAGCCCAAATGCCCTCCCTGGCCCTCCCAGTCCCATCCCAGTGCTCCCAAATCCACTCCCAGTGTCTCCCAATGCCCCTGGTGAGGTCGCCGGGGTTTGGTGGCCATGGTGAGCAGATAGCAGCACTGGAGCAGCCCCTCACCTGCCGAGGCATTAGTGGGCACGGTGGGCACAGCCGCGGGCAGTGCCACAGCGCAGCCTGCCGGGCTCTCGTCCCAGCCGTCGCGGCAGTGGCTGGCACCGTCGCACACCGCGGCCTCGCCGATGCAGGAGCCATCAGGGCAGGGTAGCTGCCCAGGGGGACACGTTGCCCGCTCTGAAATGAAAGGGGGGGACGACACAAAAAGGTGCCATCGGGTGGCACCGGCACAAGCGAGGAGTCCCATGGTGCGGGGCTTGGTACGGCAGTGCCTCACCGGGGCAGAAGGCCTCGTCGGTGCCATCAGCGCAGTCGCGGTGGCCGTCGCAAACGGCGGCGGGGGGCTGGCAACGCCCATCGGGGCACTGGAGGTGCCCAGGGGGGCAGCCGCAGCCGCGCTCGTCGCTGAAGTCGCCGCAGTGGTCGCGGCCGTCGCAGCGCTGGGGATAGGGCACGCAGCGCCCCCCGGCGCACCGGAACTCGCCCTCCGCGCACCACGGGCTGCAGCCTGGCGGGGCCGAGTCAGTGACCCCACAGTGGGGCATCGAGCCCGGGGGTAGGGGGCACAGAGCCCCCTGTGGGGTACAGGTCCTGCTTAGGGCCTCTCACAGTGGGACAAAAATCTCCAGGGTTAGGGCACTCAGGGACCTGGGATCGCAGGCACAGACTCCCAAGGATGGGGGCTCAGGGACCCTCACTGTGGGGCACAGACTCCCAGCAGTCCACTGCTCTGGGACCCCTACAAGACCCTCTCCGCCCCCAGGTAATGCCAAGGGGAACCAAGGGGCAACTGTGGGCAAACAAGGGACAGCTGTGGGGCACCCATGGGGCACTCACCAGCCTCATCCGAGTGGTCCCCATCCCCACAGTCCAGGTGCCCATCGCAGACCTGCACTGGGGGCAGGCAGCGGCCACTGGCACAGCTGAAGCTGGGGGGCAGACAGGTGGTTGGGGGGCAGCCAACCTCATCTGAGCCATCAGCACAATCAGCAGTGCCATCGCAGCGCCCAGCCCATGCCAAGCAGTGCCCGTCAGCACAGCGGTGCTGGTGTGGGGCACAGCGTGGGGCACAGGCCTCATCTGAGCCATCGCCGCAGTCATCCTCATCATCACACAGCCAGGTGCCTGGCACACAGCGCCCATCAGCGCGACATGAGAACTCCCAGGGGGCACAGCGCGGTGCCAGCGGGCACGGATCTGGTGAGGGTGGGCACTGCCAGTGTCCTCCTGCGCACGTGCTGCCGGGATGAGTAGGACAGTTCAGCCTTGGTGACGCCATTCTGGCTGCCAGGTGCTGGTGCCAGTGGGTACCAGTGCCAGGGAGTACTCACCAGTTCTTGCAGCCCTGCTGCACTGCAGCACCAGCTGGGAAGGCAAAGCCATCCCAGAAGCAGGGGCACTCAGTGGGGTGCAGGCAGCGGCCATCTGCCATGGGGCAGGAGAGGTGGTCAGCCCCACATCAACCCCATGCCAGCCCCACACCATTTCTGCAACGACCCCATTGCCAACCCAATATCTCAGCCCCACAGTAGTCCTATGCCACCCCTGTTCCAGCCCCATGCTGGTTCCAGATCAGCCCCACACCAGTCCCATCTCAGCCCCCATGCCAAGGCTTATACTGGCCCTGCATCAACCCCACACCATCTGCATGTTAGCCTCGTGCCAGCCCCACACCAGCCCTATGTCAACCCCACACCAGCCCTATGCCAGCCCCACACAGGTTCTATATCAGCCCCACATCAGCCCCATCCCAGCCCTACACCTGCCCCACGTTATTCCTTCTCAGCCCCACATCAGGCTCACTCCAGCCTCAGGCTGACCCCACGCCAGCCCCACCCCTCACCGTGCAGCACCATTCCCGTGGGGCAGAAGCAGCCCTCCAGGCAGGACAGGTTACGGCAGTGCTCGGGGGGCTCCCGGCCAAGGCCATGGCAGGTTACGGGGCAGGGAGGGCCACATGGGCTGTACTCCTGCCCCCCATTGCACTGCAGGGCTGCAAATGGGGCAAGTCAGACCCCACAGACCCCACATCATCCCCATTGGGGGGTCCTGACCCCCAAATAAGATCCCAGACTCCCCTGCCCCACAGCCACCCAATCCTACACCATCTCCACAGCCCCATGGCAGGGGTCCTGACTCCCAACTGCCAGACCCCCACCAAATCCAATCCCCAGCCCAGACTCCCCCCTCAGGACCTCGCCCACAGCTTCCACCGCTGCTGCTAACTCACGACACAGGTCCTGGCTGCGCCACGGGACATGGACACCATGCTGGGCACACTCCTGGGCATAGGTGGCAATGGCCGTGCACAGGCACTCGCAGTCCCCTCCGGAGTCGCAGCTGTGGGCGGGAGCCAGGTTCAATGGGTTGGGGATCGCAGGACAGCCCCACCCTGGGCTCTTGGACCTATGGTGTGCCCACCAGCACCTGCACTCACCCACAGGCATCAAAGAGGCACCAGTCGTAGAAGCGTTGGCATGGGACAGCGTCATGGCACGGTGCAAAAAGTTGCTGTTGAAGGATGGCACAGCGCCGGCGAGCCCATGGTGCCCGGTGAGGGTTCTCCTGGGGGATAAGTGGCACCATTAGATGCCAGCCCCAGTGTCCTAGAGCCTGCTCAGCCACTCTGCTTCCCCATCCTGGTGCATACAGTGCAGGGGTGCCGGGCATCTGTGCCATCGACCTCTGGGCAGAGCAGGCTGAGGCGCCAGGAGTTGGCGAAGAGGTGGGCACTGGGCTCCAGGACCCCTTGGCGGCTGCGGAAATCATTCTCGGCATCGCCGTCGAAGTCCCCACACAGCCCAGCCACACGGCCTCGGTGCTTTGGCTCCAGCTGGACATAAACCCTTGTACCTGGGGTGGCATGGCACAGGCCTTGGCACCAGAAACACATCAGGGCACAGACAACATGGCACAATGCTCAGAACCAGTGTCCTACTGTGGCACAGAGCATGGCACCAGCAGCCCAGCATGTCCTCAGCAGTGGTATCCCATTGTGACATGATCAACATGCTGTGGTGCTTGGCACCAGGAGTCCACCACAGTGCTGGCATGGCACTGGTAACCCAACATAGCACAGTGCTTGGCACTGGTGGCTTCCCCACAACACAATGCTCAGCACCAGCAGCCCCCCATGGCAGTGCCCACCCCAGTGCTCCCCAGCTCTCACCTCCATCCCAGAGCACAGCCAGCCCCAGGCGGGACAGGAGCAGGACAAAGACCCCAGTGCGCTCCAGTGCCAGCCCAGTGCCACCATAGACTTTAGGGGGTCGCACTGAGACCCCATTCACCGTCACGTCCCTCCCTACAGGCACCAACCAGGCTATTAGCACCAATACCACCCCCACCCTGGCACATCCCCATTCCTATGGGGTGCCCCCCACAGTGCCACTCACCTCGCAGCATATGCACCACAGTGTTGCCCATCACCACTACCACTGACTTGGTGCAGGTGACGCCGGTGGTGCCACAGGGCACGTTCTCAGCAGTGACAGTGAAGAGCCCAGTGGCCTCCCGTGCCAGCAGGTACTCACAGTCCCCTAGGAAGGTGAAGGCTCTCCCATCGAAGGTGATGTAGTGAGGGTCCCCTGTTGCCACGCACGTTCCTGCACATGCCTCCTGCCCGCAGTGCCACCGCTGCCGCTGGCACACACTGCCATGGCATAAAGCTGAGCACTGGCATGGCCACCATGGGGGAGGTCTGGGGGGGTGGGGGTCTGACAGGACCTGGAGGGGTAAGAGAGTGCTCCCAAGGGAGTCTGGGGATCCCTAAGGGTCTCACCAGGTGTTGCAGCCCTGGACAATGGTGGCATTGGGCCGGTAGAGCTGCCCGCCATGGGCACAGGGACACTCGTCCGGTGTCACGCAGCCACCATCCTGCCAGCAGGAGACCCCGAGGTGAGATGGGTTTGGGGAGGGGCAGCAGGAGATGCTGGATCCTCCCCACAACATGGGGGACTCTGTGACCATCCAGAAGAGAGGATGGGACCCTCAATGCCCCTCACCAGCCCCTTACACCCCACATCCCTCCATGCTCCACATCACCTGGACCCCCACCCCAATATCCCAATTCCCTAGACCCCCAGACCCCAAACTCCGTCATTCTCAAAGATCCCCATATCCATCCTCTCTGGCCCCCAACTCCTCCCAAGCTCCATGGCCAGCCCCCCATGGCCAGCCCCATGGCCCCAAACATTCCCAGACTCCCCTATCCAAGACCCTGGTTCCCGCAGACCCACCCTGCCCTGCCCTGCGGCCCCCCAGGATTCTGCGCCCCCCTCCCCAAGTCCGGGGGTCTCCCACCAGGTAGACGGTGCCGGGGGGACAGACACAGCCGTCAGCGATGCCGGCGCAGGTGCCGTTGGGCTCGGTGCTGTCACAGCGGCGCAGGCAGGAGCCCGGGGCATGGAGCAGCCCCCCCGGGCAGAGGGCAGCCATGGGGCAGGGGCCTTCGGCACAGTGCCAGGAGCCCCCAGCGCAAACACTGCAGGAGGCATGGTGAGGGCAGAGTCACAGCAACCCCCAGCCCCACACTGGAAACTCGCAATCCTCATCCGCATTCTGACTCATTCCCGGCCCATCCCATCTCCATCTTCATCCACATCTTATCCCCATGCTCATTCTCACCCCCATCCCACCTTCATCCCCATCCCATCCTTATCCCCATTCTCATCTTAATTTTCTTTCCCATCCCAATCCCAATCTCCATCCTCATCCCAATCCCCATTACATCTTGCCCCATTCTACTCATCCCAACTCCCATCCCCACCCCACACAAAGCCCCTGTTCCCCCTCAGTCTCCCCTAGCCCCTGGATGTGGATGCCCCCTACCCTGGCCATGTGCTCAGAGTCCCTCTGCCAGTGCCATCGCTGCCCTGTGCCCAGGATGTCTGATGAAAGCCACCTATCCCGCGGTGCCAGCCAGGACGGGCCGTAGGAGGGTTTCATCAGATATCACCGTCACCATCACCATGCCCCGTGGCACCGGCTTTGCATTGTCCTGCCACCTCCATAGGCTCCACCTGTCCCTGTCACCTCCCATGTCCCCTGCCCATCCCCTTCCACCACTGTGTCTTCTACCCATCCCCTGCCACCTCCATTTCCCCTGCCCATCACCTGCCACCCCCAGACACCATGGGTGCCACGCACCAGTCGCTGCAGCCCCGACGGAGGTGGGTGCCGGGTGGGTGGAGCTGGGTGCCATGGCGGCACGGGCAGGCAGACGGGGGCACACATTGTCCTTCCTGTGCCAGTAGCAGCCCGGAAGGGCACTGGCAGCCGGGCACACAAAGCCCAGGCAGCTCCAGGCAGGAGCCCCTGGCCCCATCCAGCCGCAGCTCAGCGCAGCTCTGGCTGCAGACCCGGCCGCAGTCCTGGTACAGCTGGCCCCCAGCACATGGTGCAGCTGCAGACATAGGCACCAGGATGGCACCGCCATGCCAGTAATGCCCCATGGCCTGTGCCCCCAGCACCTCCCGACTGACTCCTGGCATTTGGTGGCAATGTCCCCACCCTCAGCCCATCCCACCCCAGGCACCCTGCTCTGTGTCATCCCATCCACCCCATCCCATCCTGTCTCATCTGCTCTGTCCCATTCCTTGCTTTTCCATCCCATCCATTCCAACTCAGCCATCCTCTTCCTCTCATCCTGTCTCATCCTACTCCACCCATCCTATCTGTCCTGTTCTGTCCCATCCATCCCACGACATCCACCCTCATCCCAAACCATCCTACTGATCCTTTCTCTTCTGTCTCAACCCAGCCTGTCTCACTCCATTCTTCCCTACCCCATCCCATCCCATCCCATCCCATCCCATCCATCCTGTCCCACTCCATCCTTCCAATGCCATCCATTCCACCCCACATCTCACGGCAGAAGCTTTGGTTCCTCCAGATGAGCTCAGCCCCATCCCTGGCACATTCCCGGCCATACGCAGCCAGCACTGGGCACAGGCACTGTGGTAAATCCTGGCAGGCACAGGCCTCAGTTCGGCACAGCTCCAGAAATGGCTCTGGATCCACCAGCTGGTGACAGGGCTGGGGACAAGACACATCATGGACATGTCACAGACACATCACCCTGTAGCACCAGCAATGCCAGCACCTAAATGGGATGGAGTCACTAGTACCTGGAAGGTGGCACCAAGCAGGATGGCACAGGCAGCCTCAACCAGCTCCCGGTGCCCAGCGAAGGCATCACAAGAGTTGAGGGGCACAGGGTCAGGAGCTGGGCAGGTGCCAGGCACCCGGAACTTGTTGGCAAAGGCAACGATGCCAAGTTCCACATCCCCTGCTGGTGTAGTGAACTCGTCCTGCTGGTCCCAGTTGTAGGTGCCACAGAGGCCTCGCACCTGCAGGATCCAGCAGTAGGTTCCTTCAGGATCTGGCCCACCAGGGCCCAGCCCAGCTGCAGTGCCAGATCCCAGCCCAGCTCCATGACTGGATCCCAGCTTAGCTCTAGCACCAGATCCCCATGCCAGGCAAGGGCCACACCTTGCCAGCAAAGGTTGGCTGCAGGGTGATGTAGATGTTAGGGGTCTCCAGCCCCCACAGCACATGGGCCCCGAAGGTCTGGAGCAGCAGGAAGGAGGAGGATGCACGGCGGATGCTCAGCTCAGCTCCAGAGAAGGGCAATGGCACCTCCCGCCCATCTACCATCACCTCGCCTGTGCCAGGAGAGCATGGGGACATCAGGCAGAGCCACCAGATCAGTACCCACCACCATGGGGACATCAAGTCCCTCCAGCCAGTACCCAGCACCCAACCGGGGCACGGTGATGGTCCCCTCATGACACCTGTGCCACGGAGGTGGGCAGAGGTCCTTCGGGCATTGATGGAGAGGGTGCGGTGGCAGGCAAAGGTCTGGTGTTCAGCACAAGCCTCATGCTCGGCCGTGATCAGCAGCTGCCCCTCCACAAAGTCCTGGGGAGCAGAGACCCTGCTGAGACCCCAAGAGGAGGTCCCCACCACCATGGCATCACTGGTGGCTATATCCTCACCTGAACCAGGATGTGGGCGCAGGTGCCCAGGAAGGAGAAGCGACGGCGGTCAAAGGTGATGTAGTGGTGGCCTCCCAGCACCGCGCACTCCCCCGGGCACCGCTCCTGTCCGCAGAGCCAGCGCCCGCCCTGGCACGTGCTGCAGGCACAGAAGGGGACACTGGGGTCACCAAGGAGGGGACACAGAGATCCACCAAGGAGGGGAGACACCAGAGTTGGCAAAGAGGGGGAACATCGAGGTCACCCAGGGAAGGACAATAGGATCACCAAGGAGAGGAGACACCATGACACCACCTCCTCCCCAACCACTGTTGTTATGCCCAGTTGGGTGCATTCAGCAGTGGGTGCCAGCTCTGCTCCCAGCACCACTCACCAGAGGTTGCAGCGCTGGCGGATGCTCTGCCCAGGGGCATAGCGCTGGCGTCGGTGGTGGCAGGGGCAGGCTGCAGGGGGCATACAGAGCCCCCCATCCCGGTAGAGTCCTGGCACACACTCACAGCCACTGGCACAGTCATGGTGGCATGGGCCCACCTCAGCACTGCCCATGCTGGCACAGCTCGGGGGGCATGATGAAACACAATCAGAGAAACGCTGCCCTGTGGCACAGCTGCGCTCTGCCAGGACAAGCACCAACATCAGTGCCCACGTTCAATGGGGCACCAGCAGCTTTTGTGGGGCACCTAAGAAACTGGGGGCATGCAGAAGAAATCAGAGTGCATGGAACTAAGGCGGGCACCCAGCCAGTGGACACTGGAAGCCATTGGGGTGCCCAGGATTGGAGGGTGAAAGCAGAAGCCTTTGGGGAGAGCCCAGCTGTGAGGGAGGCTGGTACAAGAAATTGAGGTGCCTACAGCTGAGGGGTGCAGCCAACTGAGGGAGGTTTTTGGGGTGCACAGGACTGAGTGGAGCATAGAGAGGACATTGGGGTGCACAGGACTGAGGGATGGAAGCAGAAATCTTTGGGTCACCTCCAACTGAGGGGGTACCTGGAGAAGCAGCTGGAGTGTAGGAAATTGAGGGGTGCCCCCAAGTGAGAGGTGCCTGTAGAAGCCTTTGGCAGGAGACTGAGGGGTGTAGGTAGAAACTTTTGTGGGACACCCAACTGATGGAGGGCAGGCATGAGGACTTGGTGGGCATGCAATCGATGGCTGCAAGCTCAAGATATTAGGGTGCTCAGCCCCAAGGGGTGCCCACAGGAGCCTTTGGGGTGCTCAGTGGGGCCAGAGGAGCAGCAGTTGTGGGGGGTGGGTGTACTGGAGCCCCTCTGGGACCATACCGCAGAAGCCAGGCTGGCGCCAGTCCAGGTAGGTCTGGTGGCGGGCACAGCTCCGGGCATAGGCAGCAAAGGTGTCGCAGACAGTCGGTGGTGGCAAGGTACTGGCATCACCCTCCTGGCACCACAGCTCCAAGCACGCTGCATAAAAACCACCAGGGTCGACCTGGCACAGGATTGGCATGTGAGGGCAGTGAGACCAGCACCTCCTGACACTGCCTGGCTGGCGCCTCTGGCGCCCCCGGGCACCCACACACCTCATCATGGCACTGACTGAAGGGTTCGGTCAGCAGCTTGCCGCAGCTGGCCTCGGCTGCTCGCTGCACCACAGTGCCCATGGCACAACCAGGGCCAGGCTCCACCGCGTCCCTGCAGTTAGGCTGAACCCAGGGAAGGGGCACCCTCAGATCTGGGGTGACCCCCCAGGGACTCCTAGAGCTGAAGTGACCCCCGGCAAGCCGCGGGATCCATCAGTCCCCTCCCCGGTAGCCGGATCTGCCGCAGTACCTCCGACCTGGCACCCGGCACCTTCCAAGAGTTGCCGAAGCTGGAAGCAAAGGCGGCCACGTCCCCCTCCGGCCGCTGGAAGTCATCTGGGGGCACAGCGGGGGCTGGATGTGACACACGGCCCTGGCACGGACACCGCTGCACCATGTCAACACCAAGGACAGTGGTGCCACTTACCAGCAGGGTCATCATTGTAGGTGCCGCAGAGCCCTCTTGTGCTGCCCCGCAGCTCGGCGTCCACCATCACCGTCACTGCCTGGTGCCCGTCCGATGCCACCCTCACGCCCAGCCCGCTAGCCACAGCCACCCAGTCACCCAGCCAGGTGACAGTGATCCCTGCCGGCACCGCGGCGGTGGCTCGGCACGGCACGGCACCAGAATGGGGACAGGAGTGGGAGCCCAGGGGCCCCGCGCGGGTGGCAGCACGGAGCCCATGCCGCACTTACCGCTGTGCAGATACGGCTGCCCCTCGGGCACCACCGCGCCGTTCACCGAGACGTTCCGGCCCCACAAAGTCACCGTGTCCATGCCGAAGATTACGTGCAGCGCCTGCAGCACCGCGGCATCACCTGGGCTGGGCATGGCATGTGCCAAAGCCACCGGGATCCCTCCAGCTGCTGGCAGCCACGGATGCCCGGGGTTGCCACAGCCACACCACGGGGCCATGCCGTGACAGGGAAGGAAGGGATGTCCTTCCCCAGAGCCACCATGCACAACAGGAGCAGACACCCCAGGGAGTCCTTGTCCCTCACCCCACCAACCCGTCCCACCATGATGGTACCCGGTGCTGGCCAGCGGCGATGGTGACGGCCCAGGTGCCATCAGTGGCAGTGGCCAGGTTGTAGAGGCAGTGGCCAGAGAAGTGGAAGTGGCGCCGGTCGAAGGTGCGGTAGCGGGACCCGGCCCAGGACAGGCACTCGGCCCCGGTGCCACGGCGCTGGGCAACTGCTCCCCGCAGGGACAAGGGGAGTGACAGCCCTGGTGACGCATCCCCTGTGATGCAGAGGTGATACCATTTGGCAAACGCCCCCCACCCCAGAATCCCTCGGAACCCACCGGGACCCGCTCTGGGACCCACCGGTGAGGGGCAGGCGGGTGCAGGCCAAGCAGGGTGCGGTGGAGTCATTGCGCCAGCTGTGGCCCCAGGGGTGCCGGCAGCACTCAGCCAAGCTCATGGCGCTGAGGTTGTGGCTGCTGCCATCTTCCTGGCACTGCCATGTGCCATAGCATTGCCCCAGCAAGCCTTCACCTGCAGCACAGGGATGCACCTCGGCCTCACTGGCCAGCACCAGGCACCCTGATGGATGCCAGGCATGGCACAGTGGTGCCACCATGTCTTTATCACCCTCCTGTCCCTACCTTCAGTGCAGTGTGGCCCGCTCCAGCCTTGGCAGCAGGCCAGTACTGTCCGGTTCCACACTACTGGCCGCATCTCCGGGGGTCTGGTGGGATCCAAGGGAAGCCCCAGTGTCACCACGAAGCTGCCAGCACCAGGATGGGTATCCCTTCCAGCACCCTTTGTCCCAGTGTCACTCACCGGTAGATGTAGCAGAGAGGTTTGCCAGAGCCTGGCTGGGGCTCACCATGGTCCCCACCATAGGCTTGGCGCATGCGGTCGCGGTCAATCCGCCACCCAGCCAGGCTGTAGTGGTAGAGGCTGGCACAGGGCACTGTGTCCTCCAGCCGTGGTGTCACCTCCTCCTCTGCTGTCACCTCCACAGTCTCCTCGCACCATCGCCTGGCCATGGCACTGCTGTCACCCCACAGTACCGAGACTGGCACACAGGGTTGTGGCACAGTCTGGCACAAAGCACTTACCCTGTTGCTGCTTCCACCACAGCTACACAGAGCAGGATGGAGGCCAGGAGCTCATTGGCCAACCGCAGCACTGCAGCCATGCCACCACTGGCACCTTGGCAGAGAATAACTGGTGCTACTGGCACAGCCACATTCTGTGAGTGTCCTCAGACATGGGAACACCTGGCATGTGCCAAGGTGCCTCTAGTGGGACATGGGGACACCCCAAAGCCCCCCATGATGGGAGTCACACCCCCTGCAGCCCCTCTTACCACACTCTGGCCCGGCTCAGCTCCAACCCTGCCACACCGCCAGGTTTTATGGGGTGGGAGGCAGCTGTGGGGCTGGCGATTGGGCCCAGCTGCTGCTTTTTGAGGGGGGAACACAACACACAAATGGCACCTCCCCATGGCACCGTCTCCAGGGGAAATCCCTCGGGCTTGTGGCAGGGAGGAGGGAGCCGGATCTTGAATCCGGTAAATCCCAGTGGGAGAGGGGATTAGGGACTCTCCTCGGCGCTGCCAGACCCGGACATAGCCTATTTAGGACTCACACACATAATCTGCTGGTCATTGTTGCCCCCACCTGGAGTCTCTGGGGGTGGCCCTAGGACAACAATCTCCCAGGGAAGGCACCCCCACATCCTGTCCTATGTATCCTCCACGTCGCCATTTCCCTGTCCTGTGTCCCCTCCTCCATGTATGTGTCCTCCCCTTTCTATTCCCATGGCCTTACCCCCCACGTCCTTGTCCTTCATCCCCCCGTATCCCACTGCCTGCCACCATCCCAATGTCTGTGCCTCCCCGTGTCCCCACCCCCCATCTCCATCCCCACAGCCACATTCCTCTGTGTCCCCGCTTTGTCCCCCCGTGTCCCCTCCCCTCCAAGCCCACAGCTGTGTCTCCTGTGTCCCTCTGTCCCCAAAGTCCTGGTCCCGTGTTCCAGTCTGAGATCCTGTCTCCGTCTGTCCTTATTGCCCCAGCCTGTGCCCCCTGCTGCCTCCATCCCGCGACCGTGTCCCCTCCGTATCCCTCTGTCCCTGCCCGTCTTCCCGACCCCCCTCCGCAGCCGGGAAGAGGGAGGAGCGGTGGGTGCAGGACCCGGTTCGCAGGGGGTGCGGTGGCTCCGTACAGCCAAATACGACCCAGTATGGTTCTGTACAGCCCGGTGCAGACCAGCATGGCTCGGTACAGCCCGGTACGGCCAGGTACGGCTCGGAACAGCTCAGTCTGTCTCGGTATATCCTGGCGGGGGGGCGGCGCGGCGGCGAGGGCTGCCGGGAGATGTAGTCCCGGTTTATCCCGGTTTGTCCCGGTATGCCGCCGGGGAGTTCCCGGCACCAGCGCTACCACCACTATCGCTGCCTCCGTGGCGGAGGGTTGGCGGCGCCGGACCGAGAAGAGACAAGGACTGGCGTAGAGGGGGGCGGGGGGACCGGCGGCCACCGCGGGGAAGGCGGAGCCTGGGCAGACGGGCCCCGGTGTTCGTCCCGAGGCCACGGGGACGGGCGGGAAGTGGGGCCCGTGCGGAACCGAGAGCAGCAGCAGCAGCACCACCAGGGGGTGGCCCCGGTGGGGCAGGGGCTCTGGGGAGGTCAGGAAGGGTGGGGGGGAAGCGGGGGGCGGAACAGGATGGGAGGGGGAGGGGCAGGATGGGGCGGGGCAGGTGGGGACAGAGGGACAGAGCTGAGACAGCAGGGACTGGGGGTACGAGGTGGGGGACAAGGAACGTTTGAGGGGGAGGCAGGGAGGGAACGGGAAGAGCAGGAATGGGCGTANTCTCTGGGGGTGGCCCTAGGACAACAATCTCCCAGGGAAGGCACCCCCACATCCTGTCCTATGTATCCTCCACGTCGCCATTTCCCTGTCCTGTGTCCCCTCCTCCATGTATGTGTCCTCCCCTTTCTATTCCCATGGCCTTACCCCCCACGTCCTTGTCCTTCATCCCCCCGTATCCCACTGCCTGCCACCATCCCAATGTCTGTGCCTCCCCGTGTCCCCACCCCCCATCTCCATCCCCACAGCCACATTCCTCTGTGTCCCCGCTTTGTCCCCCCGTGTCCCCTCCCCTCCAAGCCCACAGCTGTGTCTCCTGTGTCCCTCTGTCCCCAAAGTCCTGGTCCCGTGTTCCAGTCTGAGATCCTGTCTCCGTCTGTCCTTATTGCCCCAGCCTGTGCCCCCTGCTGCCTCCATCCCGCGACCGTGTCCCCTCCGTATCCCTCTGTCCCTGCCCGTCTTCCCGACCCCCCTCCGCAGCCGGGAAGAGGGAGGAGCGGTGGGTGCAGGACCCGGTTCGCAGGGGGTGCGGTGGCTCCGTACAGCCAAATACGACCCAGTATGGTTCTGTACAGCCCGGTGCAGACCAGCATGGCTCGGTACAGCCCGGTACGGCCAGGTACGGCTCGGAACAGCTCAGTCTGTCTCGGTATATCCTGGCGGGGGGGCGGCGCGGCGGCGAGGGCTGCCGGGAGATGTAGTCCCGGTTTATCCCGGTTTGTCCCGGTATGCCGCCGGGGAGTTCCCGGCACCAGCGCTACCACCACTATCGCTGCCTCCGTGGCGGAGGGTTGGCGGCGCCGGACCGAGAAGAGACAAGGACTGGCGTAGAGGGGGGCGGGGGGACCGGCGGCCACCGCGGGGAAGGCGGAGCCTGGGCAGACGGGCCCCGGTGTTCGTCCCGAGGCCACGGGGACGGGCGGGAAGTGGGGCCCGTGCGGAACCGAGAGCAGCAGCAGCAGCACCACCAGGGGGTGGCCCCGGTGGGGCAGGGGCTCTGGGGAGGTCAGGAAGGGTGGGGGGGAAGCGGGGGGCGGAACAGGATGGGAGGGGGAGGGGCAGGATGGGGCGGGGCAGGTGGGGACAGAGGGACAGAGCTGAGACAGCAGGGACTGGGGGTACGAGGTGGGGGACAAGGAACGTTTGAGGGGGAGGCAGGGAGGGAACGGGAAGAGCAGGAATGGGCGTATGGGAAAGGCGGCGAGCGGCTGCGGGGGTCAGGGATGGGCGCGTCCTAGAGATACCAGCGGTGGGTGACTCCCCGGGACGTGCCCCCAGGGTGTCCCCAGCCGGAGACCCCCAACCCCATTCCCCCTCCTTCCCACCGACACAGTCGAGCTGCCCGTCGGTGGAGGGGTGGAGTGAGAGCTTCCCAGGGACCCTCCCTATTTCATCGCCCAACCCCCCACAGGGGCCCAGCCCCCATCGGATCCCCCCCATGCAGAAAAGCTTCCGCAACCCGGGAGTCCCCGCCCTGCTCTCACCGCCCCCCAGGGCTGGGCACGGTGAGAGCAGGTTCTGGGGTGCAGGTTGAGAGTCCCGGGGGGAGCTCAGCCCAGTTCCATCCCACCCGATGCAGGTTCTGCCACGGCCAAGCCTGAGCCGATTCCGCTGCCGGAGGAGATGGAGGTGCCCGAATTGCCAGGCTGTGCCAGCACAGGTGAGTGCCAAGAGGGAGACTTCTGGTGATCTCTCAGAGCTGGGTGAGAGGAGACACTGGCTGTGCCACTCTGTCCCCCCAGGGTGGTTGGTGGTCCCTAAAGTGGAGGCAAACCCCGAGGGTGATGAAGAGGAGCCAGGGGACCCAGAGAGGAGCTGCTCAGGTGAGGGGATGCGTTGGCATTGCCAGCACGTGGCAAAGCCGCTGGCTGTCCTGGCACGGCCAGAGCATGCTGGGGACATGTGGTGATAGTCACCCCAGTAGTGGTCACCCTAGTGATGATCACCTGGTGACGGTCACTCCGGTGCTGGTGTATGCCCTACAGAGGACTGGCTGGTGAGGAAGGTGAAGATAGAGGAGGAGGATGAGGAGTGGCCAGTTGGCACTGAAGCGCTGCTGGCAGGGCAGCCCCCAGCCGTCACTGTGCCCCACACCGCCGGCATAGCAGGCTGTGTTGGCACCTGCAAACTGGAACAGCCATGCCCAGAGGAGCTGGGCTATGGTGAGCTGCCCACCTTTGCCACGCCACCGTGGCTGCCACAAGGCCAGAGCCCAGATGGTGCTGGCACCGAACCCAGTGGCTGCGAGCGCTGCTTCCAGGCACGGCTTGGCCTGCAGCTGCCGGCGTCTGACCCCCAGAGCTGCGGCACCACGGTGCCCCTGCGGCCCTTCACCTGTGCCCAGTGTGGGAAAGGCTTCGGCAAGAAGGCACACCTGACACGGCACCTGCGGGTGCACACGGGTGAGCGGCCCTTTGCTTGCGGCGACTGTGGCAAGAGGTTCAGCCAGAAGATCCACCTGCGCTCCCATCAGAAGACCCACACCGGCGAGCGGCCCTTCCCCTGCGCCGACTGCGGACGCCGCTTCCGCAAGAAGACCCACCTGGTGCGGCACCAGCGCACCCACACGGGCGAGCGGCCCTTCGCCTGCACCCGCTGCACCCGCCGCTTCGCCCACAAGCAGCATCTTCTCCGCCACCAGCAGCTCCACGACGAGCCTGTGCCAGCACCGGCGCCTGCAGATGGGGATGCAGCACTCGGCACTGAGCAGAAGCCATTTCCCTGCCTCGAGTGTGGGAAGAGCTTCAGCTGGAAGAAGAACCTCTCATCCCACCGCCGGCTGCACCAAAACGGCCACCCCTTTGCCTGCGCTGAGTGCGGCCGTGGCTTCGGCGACAAGCGGCACCTGACGGCACATCTGCGGTGCCACGCGGGGCTGGAGCCTTTCGCCTGCCCCCGCTGCGACCAAACCTTCAGCCACAGGCCAGAGCTGGCTGCCCACCAGCGCAGCCACAGCAGCGAGCGGCCCTTCGCCTGCCCACTCTGTGCCCGCGCCTTCGCCCACCGCCAGCACCTGCTGCGGCACCAGCGGGTACACACCGGCGAGCGGCCCTTTCCCTGCCCACAGTGCGGCCGCCGCTTTGGCTCCCGCACCAACCTGCTGGCCCACGCCAAAGCCCATGCCGGCGCCCGGCCCTTCACTTGCCAGCTCTGCGGCCGCAGCTTCAGCCGCAAATCCCACCTGGCGCGGCACCAGGCAGTGCACACCGGCACCCGGCCCCACGCCTGCACCCAGTGTGCCAAGCGCTTCAGCTCCAAGACCAACCTGGCACGGCACCAGGCTGTGCACACTGGGCACCGGCCATATGTCTGCACCCACTGTGGCAAGAGTTTCAGCCGTAAAACCCACCTGCTGCGGCACGAGCGCACCCATGCTGCTGCCACCACTGCCACCGCCACTGTCACCACGCCACAGCAGAGCTGGCCAGGCCCCACTGCCACAACCCCTGCCACTCTCTGTCCCTGAGCACTGTGGACTGAGCACTGGGATGTGCCAGGGGCTGTGGTGGCTCCTGGAGATGCTGTGTCCAAGGTGTCCCTCACTGGAGCTGCAGCACATGGCATGGTGAGGGTCTCTCGAGGTGCCAGCGGCAGCAAGGCTGGGGGCTGGTGGCAAACAGTGGCTCTGAAATGTCTGAAACACCTTGGAGCAGGGACTGGGCTGTGCCGTGCACACAGTGAGCTGGGGTGCTGGGACCCTCAGGATGTNAGGGGGGATGTAGGGGAGACCCGGGGGGCACCGTCAGCAGCTGAGGGGACACGGGGTAGGGGGGCAGGGAGCAGTGGCAGACCCCGGGAGTGGGAGAGAAAACATCGTGGGGAGCGAGGGGAGGTAGAGTCTGGGAGATGCAGGGGGATCCGGAGGGTACCGGGAGCCGGGGATACCAAGGGGACGGGAACGGGGATCTGGGGAGCAGGAGCGCCGGGGGTCCTGGGGGGGAGCGGGAGGAGACGGGAGGGGAGAAAGTACCGGGAAGTCGGGAGGATGCTGGGGGGGNAGGTGCCCGAATTGCCAGGCTGTGCCAGCACAGGTGAGTGCCAAGAGGGAGACTTCTGGTGATCTCTCAGAGCTGGGTGAGAGGAGACACTGGCTGTGCCACTCTGTCCCCCCAGGGTGGTTGGTGGTCCCTAAAGTGGAGGCAAACCCCGAGGGTGATGAAGAGGAGCCAGGGGACCCAGAGAGGAGCTGCTCAGGTGAGGGGATGCGTTGGCATTGCCAGCACGTGGCAAAGCCGCTGGCTGTCCTGGCACGGCCAGAGCATGCTGGGGACATGTGGTGATAGTCACCCCAGTAGTGGTCACCCTAGTGATGATCACCTGGTGACGGTCACTCCGGTGCTGGTGTATGCCCTACAGAGGACTGGCTGGTGAGGAAGGTGAAGATAGAGGAGGAGGATGAGGAGTGGCCAGTTGGCACTGAAGCGCTGCTGGCAGGGCAGCCCCCAGCCGTCACTGTGCCCCACACCGCCGGCATAGCAGGCTGTGTTGGCACCTGCAAACTGGAACAGCCATGCCCAGAGGAGCTGGGCTATGGTGAGCTGCCCACCTTTGCCACGCCACCGTGGCTGCCACAAGGCCAGAGCCCAGATGGTGCTGGCACCGAACCCAGTGGCTGCGAGCGCTGCTTCCAGGCACGGCTTGGCCTGCAGCTGCCGGCGTCTGACCCCCAGAGCTGCGGCACCACGGTGCCCCTGCGGCCCTTCACCTGTGCCCAGTGTGGGAAAGGCTTCGGCAAGAAGGCACACCTGACACGGCACCTGCGGGTGCACACGGGTGAGCGGCCCTTTGCTTGCGGCGACTGTGGCAAGAGGTTCAGCCAGAAGATCCACCTGCGCTCCCATCAGAAGACCCACACCGGCGAGCGGCCCTTCCCCTGCGCCGACTGCGGACGCCGCTTCCGCAAGAAGACCCACCTGGTGCGGCACCAGCGCACCCACACGGGCGAGCGGCCCTTCGCCTGCACCCGCTGCACCCGCCGCTTCGCCCACAAGCAGCATCTTCTCCGCCACCAGCAGCTCCACGACGAGCCTGTGCCAGCACCGGCGCCTGCAGATGGGGATGCAGCACTCGGCACTGAGCAGAAGCCATTTCCCTGCCTCGAGTGTGGGAAGAGCTTCAGCTGGAAGAAGAACCTCTCATCCCACCGCCGGCTGCACCAAAACGGCCACCCCTTTGCCTGCGCTGAGTGCGGCCGTGGCTTCGGCGACAAGCGGCACCTGACGGCACATCTGCGGTGCCACGCGGGGCTGGAGCCTTTCGCCTGCCCCCGCTGCGACCAAACCTTCAGCCACAGGCCAGAGCTGGCTGCCCACCAGCGCAGCCACAGCAGCGAGCGGCCCTTCGCCTGCCCACTCTGTGCCCGCGCCTTCGCCCACCGCCAGCACCTGCTGCGGCACCAGCGGGTACACACCGGCGAGCGGCCCTTTCCCTGCCCACAGTGCGGCCGCCGCTTTGGCTCCCGCACCAACCTGCTGGCCCACGCCAAAGCCCATGCCGGCGCCCGGCCCTTCACTTGCCAGCTCTGCGGCCGCAGCTTCAGCCGCAAATCCCACCTGGCGCGGCACCAGGCAGTGCACACCGGCACCCGGCCCCACGCCTGCACCCAGTGTGCCAAGCGCTTCAGCTCCAAGACCAACCTGGCACGGCACCAGGCTGTGCACACTGGGCACCGGCCATATGTCTGCACCCACTGTGGCAAGAGTTTCAGCCGTAAAACCCACCTGCTGCGGCACGAGCGCACCCATGCTGCTGCCACCACTGCCACCGCCACTGTCACCACGCCACAGCAGAGCTGGCCAGGCCCCACTGCCACAACCCCTGCCACTCTCTGTCCCTGAGCACTGTGGACTGAGCACTGGGATGTGCCAGGGGCTGTGGTGGCTCCTGGAGATGCTGTGTCCAAGGTGTCCCTCACTGGAGCTGCAGCACATGGCATGGTGAGGGTCTCTCGAGGTGCCAGCGGCAGCAAGGCTGGGGGCTGGTGGCAAACAGTGGCTCTGAAATGTCTGAAACACCTTGGAGCAGGGACTGGGCTGTGCCGTGCACACAGTGAGCTGGGGTGCTGGGACCCTCAGGATGTGAGTCTCCTCGTGGTGCTGCCGTGGTGGCAATGAACCAGAACTGACAATAAACTGGGCTTGGTCGAACCTTTCTGAGCAGGAGCCTTGGGGGACGGGAAGAGCGGGCAGGGTTGTGGTGGCACCAGGACCGGGCTGGCACCGAGGGCTGTGTGGGGGCAGGAGCAGCCACTGGCCGTGCCAGTGCGGGTGCCCAGCTGTGGCCACGGGGATATCTCCGAGGACACCACGACCGGGTCGATACCAAGGGCTGCTCAGGGACAGGAGACACCGGTGCCCAGGGACACTGGAGTGGCGACGGTAGCGGGATCTGCCTGGTGGCACCGGCCATGGCGACATCGCTTCCCGGGGACGCGGGGGGCGGGGCTCGGGGCGGTCGCTCGNAGGCGGGGAGAGGGGGTCAGGAGAGCACGGTGGAAGGAATAGGGGGTCTAAAGGGCCTTGGGGAGGGTCGGGGGGGCACAGGAGTGAGTGGGAGATCCAGCGAGTGACCTGGCGCGGTCCGGGTTTGGGTGTGCGGCGGGGGGGTGTCTCTTGGGTGACACGAAGTTATGCCCCCCCAGGGCTCAACCCCTTCCCCAAACCGCCACAGCATGGAGGGTCGCGGGGAGGGGACCGAGGAGCCGCCCCAGGACCTCCCCCAGGAGCAGGATGATGAAGATGAGGAGGAGGAGGAGGAGGGTGGGGTTCAGATCACGGCGCAACTGCTGAAGGCCAGCAGCGGGGAGTTCGCGCTGGAGTCCATCCTGCTGCTGCGGCTGCGCGGCCGCGGCATCGCCCACCTGGGCTGCTTGGGCGACTGTGCCAACCTGGAGTGGTTGGATCTATCCGGCAACGCCATCACCCGCCTGGGCCCACTGGCAGCACTCAAAGCCCTGGCAGTCCTCAACCTGGCACAGAACCGAGTGGCCAGGCTAGAGCCGCTGGCATCGTGCCCCAACCTGCAGAGCCTCAACCTGGCGGGCAACCGGCTGGGCAGCCTGGCGCGGCTGCGCTGCCTAAGCGGGCTGCGGCGGCTGGAGAGCCTGCGGCTGCGCGACCCCCTGACTGGCATCGCCAACCCGCTGTGTGCCAGCGCCCCAGCGTACCGCGCCTCGCTGGCTGCCATGTTCCCCGGCCTCAAGTCCATCGACGGCGAGCGGGTGTCGGGGCGCGGCAGCGAGCTCTATCAGCTGTGCCGCGACCTCGACAGCTCGCTGGGCCGTGGTGCGGGCACTGGCGGCACCGAAGCGCCGCGGGCAGCGCAGCCCTGGGTGGAAGCAGGGTTCTGGGAGGCGCGAGCGCCGCGGCGCAGCTCCATCGTGGAGGAGGCGTACCGGCAGTTCGGCGAGGCGCTGCGCGAGTGCCGGGAGCTCAGCCGGCGCGCCGACGACTCTATTGCCCAGGCACAGCGGGCACTGGGCACCCGCCCCGACCCTGGCTCCTTTGTTTTCTGAGAAACTCCCCAAACGGTACCAAAAGAGAAGACTCCCAGCAGCACCGCTCCCATACTGTATGCTGCCAGCACCGGCATGGCACGGCCCTCGATGGAGGGACAAATGAGGCAGCTGGAGTGACACTGGAGCAGCCAGAGGGATGCTGGAGTGGCTGGAGGGACGCCGGAGCAGCCAGAGGGATGATGGAGTGACTGGAGGGATGCTGGAGCAGACAGAGGGATACTGGAGTGACTGGAGGGATGCTGGAACAATTGGAGGGATGCCAGAGCAACCATGGGGATACTGGAGTGACTGGAGGGATACTGGAGCAACTGGAGGGATACTGGAGTGAATGGAGTAATACTGGAGGGGTACTGGAGCAGCCAGAAGGATACTTGAGTGAGTGGAAGGATACTGGAGTGACAGGATGGGCGATGCCAGAGCAGCTGTGGTGAACCCAGCCTTGCCTACAGCCTGGGAGACTGCCAATCCCCCATGCCCTGTCAGAGGTGACCCCCCCCCGCCTCAGAGCCAAGGCTGCCAGGGCTGCCCCTCAAGTGCTCCAGGACAGGAGACAGCAGAGCCATGGCAGGAACCAAGATGTCACAGGGAGCTTGAACGCAGCCTGGGTAGCTGGGGGTGGTGCTGCATGGGGGTCTGGGTGGCACCACAGGGACCAGGACACACTATGGACTGGGCAGTAAAAGCTCTGCTAGCCCCCAAGGTCCTGCTCTGTCGCCTGCTCCTGTGCCCCAACCAGCCAGGCATGGGGAACCCCCCATGTCCCTATCCCTCCTCTAGGGCTGGGGACAGGCAGTGGCAGGGAGCGAGTTGGCACAGAGCCCTCACCAGGGACAGTGGGACATGAGGCTGAGCCCTGCACCCACCCACAGCCACCCCAGTAGGAGCAGTGACAGCAAGAGCCAGACTGGTGTTTACTGGTGAGCAGTTTACTGGTGAGCTGGGCTTTAGGGGTGAGCCTGCAGGGGCTGGCACTGAGGGGGGTCCACCCTTTGGTGATGCCAAGCTTGGGGGGCAGCAAGCGGAGGAGGGGACCAAGCTGGTCCCTTGTTGGGGCTGCCAGGGGGCTGCGAGCAGGGGGCATCCATGTGTCCCTGGCATGTGCCAGGCTGATGACAGTCACCTATGGTGGCAACCCCTTGGAGAAGGCAAACATGCCAGGCAGGTAGAACCCATCCTCACCCCCGCCGGCCTCCTCCACTGCCCTGCACTCGGCCTCGTCACGGTGCTTGATCTCCTGCCGGGGCAGAACCAGCCTGGTTGGCACCCACCCTGGCACTGGGCACTGCCAACACCATGCTGGTGGCATGGGGTGGGGGGTCCTGGCTTACCTTGGCCGCAAGGTGGTGGCTGGGGCCACAGTTGTGGTACTTGTCCAGCACCTTGGAGACGTCACTGCGGTCAAACTTGTAGCATGCCAGGCAGACAGGCTTGCGCTGGGGACAGAGTGGGGTTGGCACCCCCAGAGACACTGTCACAGCCTAGGTACACCCCCCTGCCAACCCCAGCCCTGCCACTGGGGACACAGCAGAGCTTATCGCCCCTTGGGGACACTGTCACAGCCCAGCGACAGTCCCGTTCCACAGGGCAGCAGCAGGCACAGCCAGGAACCATCATCACCTCCAGCCCACTCAGCACAGCACGGTGAGATGGAGGGGCCCGGGAGGGCCAGAAGTGCCATGTCCCCACGGGATGTCCCCCCAGGGTTGCCCCCCTGCCACCCTGGCTCACCCGGCTTTCCATGAGGCGGCAGTTGTGCCGGCGCTGTGCCCGCTTGCTGCAGGACGTCTGCACCAGGCTGACCCGCAGCTGGACAAACGTTCCCGAGGAGTCTTCCTGGAGGGACACAGGGACAACCCTCAGCCCTGGGGACACACACTGGGTGCCACTGAGAGCTGAGGGGGTGATGGGTGAGGTGGCCATGGGCAGGGGAGAGGGGCAGAGTGACCCCAATCTCTCACAATCCCCAGGGTAAATCCAGCCCAAGGGACCACATGGGGTGGCCCAAACTGGGGGAGTCCCTGCAGCTCCCAGCCACCACTGGGCACCGGGCACCAGCAGTTAATGAGTAGCCCAGCTCTGCCGGCCCCTGCCCAGTGCCCCAAGTGACTGCTCTGGCCCTGCTGGCCGTGCCATAGGGGGCTGCCACTGTGCCAACTGCCCCTTCCCTCCGTGACACCCCAGGCACCCTCCACCCTCCTTCCATGACATCCCCCCCTCCGTGACAACCCCAATGTCCCATGACAACCCAACCCCCTCCATGACACCCTGGCACCCACCGAGCTCACTCTGTGACATCTCAACACCCACCATCCCACTTCCATGACACCCCAAAACCCACCCCCCCCCTTCCCCCCACACTACAGCACCCCAGCACCCCCCGCACCCC